>VYZQ01037893.1:90668-121748 GCA_013400655.1 Mystacornis crossleyi
AAGCACCAGGACCGGCTGCCCGGGGGCTGCTGAAGCCTTTCTTCCATCCCTTCCCGGCTCGGGCATGTCCGGCATCACCACGTGCTCCCCGAGCTCGCTCCGGAGCGCCCCTGCTGGCTGTGGCCGTCACTGCACCAAAGCGGAAAGTGCCTGACAGCCCCGGTAGCTGTCACTGGGGTCTGATTCCTATTGCTTGTTACTGCCTTAGTTATTGTTGGTTTTTTTGCTTTGCCTTGTTGTACATATATATATATATATATAAGTAAAGACCTGTTATTCCTATTTCTGATATATTTGCCTGAAAGCCCTTCATTTTCAAAATTATAATAGTCTGGGAGGAAGGGGGTTACATTTTTCCATTCTGGGGTGGGAGGGGGACTCCTGCCTTCCTTAGTAGACACCTGTCCAAACCAGGACAGTTGGTTTTTGTTTGTTTGTTGTTTTCAGTTTGTCTGTTTGGTTTGGGGTTTTTTTTGTTGAATCCCTGTGTTTTCTCCTCACAACATTTCTTTTGTGTGGGAACTTTGTAATTCCTTGCAGAGTGAGGTCATGCTTGTTGGGGCATCTTTCCTGTAAAACGCAGGATGCACAGCTTAAATTAATGAAGGCAATTTGTCCTTTTCAAAAATATCCTAGTAAGTGAAGTTATGCGGAGGACACAGTTGATCATCAGAACAATATTTTTCTTACAGTGCATCATTACATAGTGTAAGATGATGGTCAAAACATCTGTTGTGTGAGGTGCGAGAGCAGAAAGCAGACAGCTATTTTCCCACTCACCTTATAAATTTTCTTTGTGCCACTGCTTGAAGGTAGGCTTTTAGGATTGTTCTGGGGGCATTTGGACATCAGTGACGGCAGAACGGGGAAATAAACTGTGATGGCCAACTTAGCCAGCCAAGGTCACTTGGAAACCAGTATCTACTGAAACAATTTATGTTGACTGGCTGCTGTCATTCTTTTCTTGGAGGACTGACTTACCTCTAGTAATCACCAGTATTTCTACAGAAAGAAACTGAGTGGAAAATTAATTTTGATCTCTTATTGAGATATCCCGCAGTCTTGTTTGTGAAGTTCTGGCTTCTGGGGTTTATTCCCAAGTAAATCTTTGGTATTTCACTGTTCAGAGCTCCAATGTGTTTTGGCCTTGGCAGGGATATTTTCTAGAGGTACTGAATTCAACTTTTACAGGGGCTTACCTCAATGGGATGAGACTTATGTCGGGATTGATCATTCCATTTTCAATGACTGTGATCTTGCTTTACATGTATTTTAAATCTGGACCTAGGTTTTGCTTCCCAAACTTTTCAGGCAGAGTTCCAGTGTGTCTCTGCAGAATCCCACCATTGATTAAGTAATGTCTTTTCAAAAAATTGCATTATTCTTGTAAATTTGTTTATTTTATTACCAGTAATCTTGATATTTCTCTTTCAAGTTGTATGGTCCTTAGGATACTAACTGCTCTTTTAACTGTGCATGTGTCAGTATCCTGCCTTTTCTCTGCCTTGAGTGGAAGGAAGAAATAGAGAATGAAGTCCAAATGGGAGAAGCTTTACATCATTACTTCCTTTGAGCATCCAAAAGGTGCCACATGACCTCAGATGTTAGCAAGACCCCTTATACTTTTTCATATTCTGCCTTCATGCTGGGAAGAATCTTCCCAGCTGAAACAAAAGCACTACAAATCCATCTCCCATCCTCTTTCATGTTTCTCCTTGCCATGTGGCATACCACAAAATAATCATAATTAATCTGTAGTTGCCATGGTTTGTCTCACTGTCAGACAGTGCTTCACTGTCCCTTTGTGTTTCTCACAGGCTTGTTGAGACTGGATTTGGTCTTCTGTTCTGCGTTTGCACATTGTGTTGGGACACATGTCCTGATTTAATGGTAGATTTGTGCAAGGTTGGCCAGCTGGTGCTCCGAGATGCGTGCAGCAGGAGCAGCAGGAGGCTGGGCTGGCTCAGGCTGCTGATTGTACCCAGCTTCATCCTCTGATGAAGACACTTTTGCAAAATTACTGCCTGCTCCCATCTACAGCCTATTTCAGAGCTGCGCCGGTCTCAGAGCTGCCTCTTGGCTTTTTCAGATGTTAAAGTTCTCAGTCATGCAAAGCCTGTGACGGTGGCTCATGAGATCAGCTTGAGCTGCAGCCATCTCAGCAATAAGTGGTGCATGAGTACTTGAATTCAGTTGGCCTGTGGCAGGTGTGAAGGTAAACCTCAGGTGCTGTGCAGAACCAGAGCCTTGGAGTGAATTTTAGCAAAGACTAGTTAAACTTGCTGAGCTTGCAGACTAAAAGGGTTAAACCGGAGGAAGTTGATGCAGACCATGCGGAATTAAATTATCCATGTCCAAAGTCAGATAATGAACTGTGATTCTCTGCTGCCTTAAGCATGGAGGCTTGGAGGATTCTACGCTCAGTACTGCAGCATGACTTTGACATTATCCTGATTTCTGCTTATGTCGTGGTTCAGAACTGCTTCACGCAGCACCTCAAAGCACGTCTATATTTTTAAATATCAAGAAATGGCACATCTGTCTTCCAAGGGCCTTGGAAGGGGCCTAATTATGGAGAAGCCAGGCCCTTTGCTTTTCTACTGCTTGTGTTTTTAAATCCAGTCACCTGTTTAGTCAAGGAAATTTCTAATCATGAGACTAAAAATAGGTTTGGGTAAGAAAACTTACTTGGACTAAAGAAATCTCTCTTAATGAATGGAGCTACTCTGCACCCCAAGTTCATGGCATTAGAGGAACTAAGTGGCAAAAATAAGCCTAACTCTTATGTGAGGTCAGAGGGAGGAATCTAGGGGTTTGTTCCTGTGTGTTCCCTGTTCTTCCAGGGAAGAAACTGAACCCTGTATTAATGGTTTCTAAGGGCTTGAGTCTAGACCTCAAATTCATTTGTTAATTTAAGCAAGGTTCTAGCTAAAACATTTTTTACTGTTCCAGTGTAACAAGATACACACGTCTTCACCCTTCAATGTCTTTATCCTTCATCTTTTAATACTGATGTTCTGCTCAGTGATGGGGTTTGTAGTTTTACTCCTGCTGTGCTAGTTCCTTGCAGTCTTAGCTGCTCTTCACAGAAAAAATGTATTCTTAGAGAGCTGCTGGAGTGCTGCTGTTTGCATTTGTTGTGTTGGATCATAGCAAGGTGGTCTAACAGTCCTTAAAGGAGGTTATTGCCGTCACTTGTACAGGCAGTACAGGGTTGAACACCTCCAAATCTCTACTTCTACAACTCATTCCTCTGAAGTAAGAGGAATTGGTGTGCACAGCTTTAGAAATTAACAGATCATCACCATCAAATAGTACTTCTTTTCCTTGGAGGATCTTAACCAGGTCTTTCAGTGTTGGGATGGGGATTAAAGGATTGGCATGGACACAGCATAAGGTGTGAATTTTAGAGGCAAGAAGCGAGCAGAGGTAGTAAATGTTGCCACTCTGTCCTACTTAAATAATGAACCACAGTACAGCAGTTTTCTGTCATGTCCAAGCTATACTTTCTGAGTGGAAGTCCAAAGGATATAGTCTAAGCTGGTGAGGAGGTAGGAGAGGAGAGGTGTCACAGCCTGCTGTTACAGTGCCTGTTCCTTGGATCCTTTAGAGTTGCTCTGAAAATAACTTTTCCAATGAAGAAAGCAGGAAGTGATATGATTACAGAAAGGTGCAGAGCATATTTCATCTATTCTTCTGCAGGCTCCTTAGACTTGAGAAGAGCTCTGGGCAAATGCTGGTACAGTGTGAGGCTTGGGTTCTAGTCATCTTTTCTCACCAGCCAGCTGATCTGGCTGATCATGGGGTGCTGAGAACATGATTCTCTCTGGAATGGTGGGAAATACAACAGGGGTCTCTGCTCCACGTGTGCCCAGAGCTGCTGCATTTCTTAGGCATGTTTGTCAGAGGTCATACTGGAGTTACACGCTGAGGTTACAGTTCTTGGAGCACAGGCATAGCTTGGGAGGTGTCAAACTGAGTGGGTAGGGGGAAAGAAAAACAACAGGGATGGCTAAAGGGGACAAATAGCTCCTTTCTTTCATAACAGATACTTAATAATTGCCTGGATCCCAACATGAATGGCTTTCAAATCCAAATTCAAAATAAAACCTAGGTTTGTCTTTTTCTACTGCTATTTCTTCCGCCTCCATGATCTGTAGGAGGCACTTAAAAAAAACTCACATTAGCATTCTCAAATTACTTTTTGGCCCCCGGTATGACAATTCCTCAACGTAATGACTTGTCTGTGACATTCAGAGTTAATTCTTCGGTGATGTTTGCACAAAAATATTTTATTGTTGTGGAAGGTGAGTTCAGTGTCTGAAGTAATATAATCAGGAAAGTTCTCTCTAGTTCAGAGACTGAATTAAATTTTGCCTAGCCCTAGGCTGTCTTCTTTTAGCTCTGTCCTTTAGAGCTCAATTACCAGTTAAATAATTCCCTTATTCCCACTATCTGATGAGGAGAGCAGTCTGCACCAGGTATTTCTTCAGTCTGAGAAAACCGTGTGGACAAAATCACTGTTTGGATTGATGGGTGCTGTGAGTAAAAATGAAAAAAGTTGAACCTAAGCCACTGTGCTGCATTTTGACGTGAAGCCAATAGAAATTGAGCAGTGTCGTAAGGCATGCACTGTTTCTATAGGCCCCAAGTTGTTGGTTTGCTTGTTTTTATTTTTGAAGGCTTTAAATCAACCCTGAAGACATGTAGCCCCTTGCTTTTGGATGGCCCATAAAACTGAGTCTTGGCTGCATGCCTGGGGCAGGAGTAAAGCAAAAGGTGCTTGATGCTACACACTGCAACTCAGTGATTCTGTAAGGATACCACATTAATAACTTTAGCAGGAGCGGTATCTTGGTCAGCACTCAGATCTCCTGTATTTACTGTGAGATACTGAGAGCTGTTTCTTCAGTATCCTGGGGCTGCTTTTTAACCAACCCTCATTGTTGGGTTAGGGTCAGCTTGCAAAGCCTCCTCTTTCTGTCTTAGTCCAATGCCACTGTGATCACAATAAACAGGAGGGTCCTGAGTGTCAGGACTTCATCCTGAGTGCCATTACATGGCACATGCAGGACAATCAGGGGATCAAGCCCAGCCAGCATGGACTTAGGAAAGGCAGGTCCTGCTTGATCAACCTGACCTTCTTCTATGACCAAGTGACCCACTTAGTAGATGAGGGAAAGGCTGTGGATTGAAGAGGTGCCCCCCCGTGGGGGGGATGGGCATGAATGGATGCTTGGAGCACGGGGTTTCTCCCTCCCTGTTCCCTTGGTCATGTGTACCCAAAATCCTGTCCCCTATTGGTCAGTTTGAACGTAGCCCGCGGGAATCCTGCACTTAAGAGGGTGTTCACGGGACCCCGGGGGGGTTGTTCTAGAGCTGTTCCAGGGGGCAGTCCCTGTCGGAGTCCCTGCTGGGCTCCGGCCATGTGCGGCAAGGGGGAATAAAATCTGAAAACATCTATCAAATATCATCTCCTTGATTCTTCCACGGGCCAAGGCTGTCTCCCAGGGAAGGTTGCAGCGACCCCACTGCAACAGTGGATATACTTTAGGTAGACTTCAGTAAAGCATTTGACAGAGTCTGCCACAGCATCCTCCCAGAAAACCTGGCTGCTCATGGCTTGGATGGGTGGACTCTTCGGTAGGTAGAAACCTGGCTGGATAGCCAGGCCTGGAGAGTTCTGGTGAACGGAACTAAATCCACCTGCTGGTGGGTCACTAGCAGTGTTCCCCAGGGCTCAGTTTTGGGCTGGTCCCTGTTTAATATCTTTATTGGGGATCCGGACCTGGGTATTCAGGGCACCCTCAGTAAATTTGCAGAAAACACTAAGACTACACTAAACACTAAGTTGGGTGGGAGTGTTGATCTGCTCAAGAGTAAGAAGGCTCTGCAGAGAAACCTGGGCAGGTTTCTTTTTACGTGGGACAATTGGCTGCTTTCCCTTCACAAATGGTGGTTCTTAGGCCATCATAGGTAGAGACTGGTTTGGTCAAAGACTATTTAAAATCTGAGCATTTTAGTTGTGAACTTTGACAAGAGCTGCCAACCCAAGTGCATTCTCCAGATCTGCTTGAGAAGCGAGAAAAACCCAAACATTAATGAAATTCAGCGTGAAACTGAATAAAACAAGCCCCAGATTAATACCCTACACTAAGAGAGGAGGCTTCCTGTAGAAGTCAAGTGCCTTTGTGTTGTTGCCTAACAGGAGAGATGATGGTCTGCCAGCTGCTGCTGATCAGAAGGCTGCCTTCAGTCCTGAAGAATCTCTAGGAAAACTGTGCACCTCTTCCACATGCTTTATGCTCAATTCATAAAACAGCTGGTAGATGGGATGCATTATTTACAGGGCTTCTCTGTAGCACTGTGACTCTTCAGTAGGCAGAATGGAGACAGTTCATTGCAGGGCACATTGGCTCTGGCTCAGTAAGGTGTTAACCATTTCTATCTGAAGTGTAGTAACTTGGACAGTGGGCCGAGGACTGTGACATGTAGTATGTTTTGTAAGATCCATTTAATATCAGAAAGAAGGAAACATTAAGATTTTATCAAAAAATAAGCTATTTCCCCAGTCCCTGGTGAATGACTGGTGGCAGTCAAGGCACTTGTAGGTGATGTTTAAAGGAGAATCTGTTTACTGAGTGGATTGTGCCAAGACATAACCAGAAAATTTCTGTATCTGGGTTGGGATCTACCCGTACTAAGTTTTCAGAGTATCTTGCTTAGCTGTAGTTCATAATAGTGCACAACATATGTGTCACGGCTTCAGTTAGCTAGTTGTGAAATAGAGTGGATTCTCACAGGCAACAGGAACACTGTGAGCTGTAATCCACTTTGTTTATTGGCACAGCAAGAGCAAACAGGGGTGAGATGTGAAGTGAAAACTGTGTGATGGCATAATTAAAGCTGTACATCAGTGGTGGTTAACTGCTAAGTGATCAGAAGAAATTCTGGGGTAAGCATGGGGAAACAACCATTTTCCATCATGATTAGCTTACAGCACTTATGAATAAAAGACCTTTTCAGAAGAATATGAGTCAATATGTTGAAAATATTTTGAGGTTTCCTTGATTCCAAATATAAAAATACTTAGAGGATCAAAAAAATTTCCATGACTTATATGACCAGATGATTTTTTTTTTTTCCAGGAGAATTGTGGATTTATGTCACAATTTATCACATAATCTTTTGAATATATGTTGAATTTTGACAGGCTTTCTGTTACTATCTTCAGCAGTCAGAGCTCTCCTAATTCAGAGGGTAGAAGTACTTCAAAAGATGTGAAAGATGGCCTTAAAGTAAAGGCAGGGAATCAATGCTTAAGTGGCAAGGGGTCTGTTTCTGAGTGCTTGTGTAATGTCACATGATGTGTAATGGGATGCTGTACTTCACCATTTACAGAGAAAGGATAATTAATATTTCCATTTCCTGGCTTTTCCTTTTAAATTAAGCATTTTTGAACAGTTACTTTTCTCCTCCCCTGTGTTATTTTAACTGCTGCTACAATGGGGTCTTGACCCTATCCATTGGTTCTGGTGCTGCTACAGTATGCTGGTTTTGAAATGAAGGAGCCCAAGATTATCAGAAGCCCAAGATAAATCTGATTCAGCCTTTCCAGTTTTCTTCAGAAAAAAAGAAAATTCATTCTTAAACCTGGTTCATATAGGGACACGTATTTCTTAAAATACAGCTACTGATGGGGAAAATGCAAAAGATGCATAATGAGCAAGTTTGGATACTTTTTGCCAAAAGGGCTCTTTTTGATCTCTGTATACCAAATGAATCTTTTAGAATTTCACTGCTTATAGCTATTCATAATAAAAAGTGAATAATTTAAACTGTTATTAGGAAAAACCACGGACTTGTAGCCTTTGGAAAATGTAGCCCTCACTTCACTTTCTGCTAGAGTGGAACATGTATAAATATGAAGGGTCTGATTAGGGGTCTTCATTGCATCGCTGCTGACCTGATGCAATTGCTTTGATTTCACATCTACAGGTGGATGTAAAAAACAGGTGGGACAAAGTTGATACAATGGCCAATAGTTTTCTTCAGTTAAAGTAAATACTTTCGTAATGTGTTTACTGAAGAAGAAAGGAATTCTAGGAACTGGATGTGTGATCTCTGTAATTATTTTATTAAAACTTTCCATTATGGCAATGTTTTGGAAACCTTTGGAATTGCTGAGGGAAGGGGTGCTTCTGCAAATGCAAATGTCTTAAGGTTTTCTGCATGCCCCATTCAGTCTCCCTTGGATGTGCTCACATTATCCCTTTGCTGTGAGCTGGAAAGGGGCAGCCAGGGCAGCTCCATGTGAGCTGGGGTTCTGCGTCCACGCAGCACACAAGCATTTCTTTCTCTGCAAATTCCTCACTTGGTATCTTGGTATCTTCTATCTCTAATTCTTTATTGCTGATCCCAAATGCTTACAAACTAATCAAGAACCAGAAGCCAAGAAACTGATTTATGAAAAAAGGTTTGTGGGAAGGAAAACCTTTAAATTTTTCTTGTGACTTCTAGGCCTTTAGGGTTGACCTTTTTCAGATAAATGAAAGCTAGAAACTCAGAATACAGAAAAGAACGATTTTTACTTGTTCATACAGCTCCACGGTTGGGAGTTTTAAGAATACCACATATTGTAAAACCTGAAGTTAAATCTTAGTTACTAACTCTATTTATCCCCACATCCCAAACCCCCTTGAACATGCTGAAATTAGATAACAGGCTGTGGGGTTTTTTGTCAAATATTTACAATACTCTTGCTTACAACTCAGATATTTTCCTTTGTTGCCTCTAAATAAGACCTGAAGAGCATTTTTACTCTGCAGTGAAAAAAACCATGTTGTCTGGAGAAACTGCCAGATGTAACCTATCAGTTAAGGCAAGGTGAAATGTTCTGATGTGTTTGGCAATGGAAAAATGCATCATTAAAAGTCATTTAAGGAGCAGTGCCTGATTCTTTAAGTTACCATAAATACAATCTCACTTTAGGCTTGTCTCATGGTATGCAGTGCTTTTTATTTTAAAAAAATTCAATCTTTGGAAATATATATAAATTATGCTGACAAATAAGAATAAATACACACATACATACACATATGGTACACATGTTTTTATTTATAAAAAATAAATCAAGAGTCATGCAACATGGTAATAGAAATACTTTTAATTTCAGTATGACTTACTGCTGGACTCTGTTACCTTATAAAGGTCAAAATGTAGAATGATCCTTCCAGCACAGATTTTCCTAAATCCTTACAAGTAACAAACTCTAAAAAGTAATATTGATTGTATTTTTAAATACCAGCTTGATTACAAACACACACATAATTTCTTTGACTAGCTTTGATAGTTTTATTCCTGTAGTTAAGAATGTGCCATAATTTGATGAATTGAAATCTCTACTTCTTTGGTTTTGGTAAGGTAATGTTCACCTCTGTTAACTGAATATAAAGTACATCAGCACATTTCAAAGTGTGTTCTGATCACAGTGAACAGGAATGAAGGATAGTGAAACAGGCAGGGGAAATTCCAGATTATATTTTGCAGCTTGCATGCAGAATCAGTAGCTCTGGGAAGACTTTTTCGTGTGAGGTTATTTCAAAGCCATTCCCCATACACGTCTCTTGTCACGTACAAGACCTGTTTCTACCTGAGTTAAAGTCAAGAACAAACTGACTTGACTGAAGACCACTCTTTGGATTCTACTTTACAATTTAATATCCCAAGTATTACTTTAAAAAAATTATTAACTTTCCAAGGATTTTGTTTACCAGCCTGAGTATTTGCTTCTGTAAAGTGAGTTTTTAAAAAACAAATCTCACACCTTCCAAAATAAGTTCCCTTAAGAATCTCTTGTAGCTTAAACAATACCCCTTTTTCCTTTTAAATAACGGTGACACAAAGGGTAAATTAGTGTGGCAATTGTATGGAAAAATCAGGCTGTCTTAGTTTGCAGAGATCCTGGTTCCAGGGTGCTGGCTGTGCTAATTGCATGCTTGATGATGATTTTGTATGATTTCTATATGGCCTTGTTACAAAATGCGGTATTCCAGGCACATGGATCTAACATGTGTTTAATCAATGTTTACTACTTTATTTTGGAAAGGACACAAATTTATCATGAAAATTACCTGGAGAGAAGTAATTCCACTCTGTTTTTTCATCCTCACAATTTGCCTAACCTCCGTTTCTTGATTTTCTTAATGCAAGTTAGGTCTCTCTCAGACTATGATTCATAGTTCACTTTTGGTTCACTGGGCTCGCTTGTTTGGCATTTCACTTCAAAACTGAGAAGCCAAGTATTGGTTCCTGAGAGGCATTTAGGGTTTTGTGCATTAAAGCATGAAACTCAGATCTACCTGATAGAAAACATTCTACTTAACAGCATTCACATCCTGCTGATTCTTTTTATGGATGACACTATGCCTGTATGCCACAATATAAGATGCATATTAGTAGAAATTAAATAGTGAGTGGAAATTAACTGGGGGATCTGGGAAAGGAAAAAACATAGCAGTCAGCTGTAAAATAATAGTTTTATATTGAAAGTTGGGTTTTTTTAGTTATAGAAACAGCAGTTAATTTCTCTAACATTAGCTTAGTTTCTTCCTTTTTGTGTGGCTTAAGACTACATTACTGTGGTGTTGTTTTTTTAACACCAGTCTTCAAGTTAAATCTGATCACTGGAGTTCTGCTGGGGAATTATTTTGGGATATAAATCAGTGTGTAAATTATGCATGCATGAGCACAAGAAATAATTTTGTGTTCATAACAGCCAATTGTACACTCAGACAAATGTTTGCATATGTAGTCACCCATTTGGAACTGGGCCCAAACTAAATTAAAATTAATACCATGGGCTAGTTCCAGGATTTAGTTTTCAAGTCTGTTTTTAATGATGCAATATACATTAAAAATACTCACCTCTACAGACTGCATTCTGCAGACGCTGTTCTGGCTGCAAACTAGTGTAGCTGCAACAATCGAGCACCATCAGGTAAACATGCACAGTGGAGATAAGGGGCTGGTACATCGCGTAGAACTGTCATCGACACAAATCTGGTGCATGTGTAATGTTAAGAAACAGGCTAGGCTGTGTAAGAGGCTGTAGATAAGACTGCTCCATGCATCTCTTCTTTTTCGAGCTTCTCCACTCCACACTGCTTGAGGAGTGGCTGTGCAAGTGAGGAGATGGGCTATTTCCAGGAGACAGCCACTTCAGTTCAAACCCCAAGATGATAGCATGCCTTTTAAGAGTAATAATAGCTGCCAGCCATTGAGGGCCCCAGGGGATGGGATCGTGACATGCTGCATGACATTCGAGAAGCCTGCCTGATGTTCTGTGTCAAGTTGAATGCCTAGGCTTGAAGTGCAGTGCTGGAGGGAGTAGGGGCAAAAAACTTGCCTCTTGATTTAAATTTGATATTGCATCATTCTCATACTGAGCATCTTCTGCAGCTGGGTACCCCAGACTGTCTGGTGGACAAGGGGTCAGACAGTTCTTCATCTGCTGCCCTGTCCCTTCCTCCATGCTCCCTCTCTACACAGTGATTGCTGCACGACCTAGGCTCCTAAAAAAGCCCAGCATATTGCTGTCTGCCATCCCCTATTCCCACTAGAGTTACCCATCCCTTAACGGATCCACACTGATCTTAGGGGATTATCTACTGTGTTCTCCTAAGTGGTAAGAACAGACTGAGACTAATACACACCCAGTGTGGTCTCCTGTCACAGGCCACAGGAACAATGAGCAGAACCCTCCGTCTGGCCCTGTTGTTTGTGGTCAGACAGTGATGTGGTCTCCAGAGAGGGAATTAGTCTTAGTTTTAACAAACCTGGTGATTAGGCTCAGGCTAGCCTCAACAAGACAGTGATACAATTTCATTTTTTATTACTGGAATGCAGTTCCAGCCATGTACCGTTTCAGAGGTTTTTAAAGTCCGAAGAGGAAAGAACGCACTTACTGTACCATATCATCTTATTTAGGACATCTAAGGAGTACCAAAAGAATAGAAGAATAAACCATAACAAGGAAATAATGCAAGGAAATGCATAATAAGTTGTATTAAGAAAGAGGGAGTTAACTTGTTGTTTTGAATCAAGGGAATGAGAATTGCTGCCCTGATTTTTATTTTTTATCATGCATTAATTGATGTTCTTTAGGGTCAGATGACTCTGGTGTGAAATCTTGGCATCAGATGGAATACTGATACTTTCATCTTGGCCACAAACCTGATACAGAAATGAGCGTACTGGAGGGTTTTTAAAATCAGATTGTTTAGGTAAGATGGTTGTTCATACATTGTCTTCAATTATGAATAAGCCAAACATAAAGTTTTGTTTGTCTATGGCATCCAGTAAAGATATTGTACTAGTAGTCTGTTGTTTAAACTGTAGACACAGTCAAATCTGTGTGATGAGGCAAATGAGATGATGGCTTGTTCACTGCCTATCATTGATTATTTCATTAATTTTTCTTTTTTTTTTTTTGGTATGTTGTGGAGGAATCTCATTTTCGAGGTAATAGAACAATACTGTAAATAAGTAGGATGTCTAACAGGGCTTAGAAACCTGTATTTTTGAGATCATGTCCATGCAACTGAGGTGGAATGATTTGAGGCATAGCCTGAGGCAAGCAGAGAGAAGGTACTGCTCAGGAAAATGAGTCTTTTAAGTCTCTAAGCACCCGGAGTAGAGGACAGGGACATGAGCAGGGAGAAGTTGTGCATGTGAGTGCACATGCCAGTTAGGAACAAACTACACAGAGAACCAAAGACAGGAAACTAATTTAATGATACAAGGGAAATTCTTTAGTACAGTGATCACTGGACACTGAAAACACATATGCAAAATGATGTTCAAATTTAAAACTTAACCTTCCTTCTTTTTCACCTGGAGTGGTAGTTTCACCTGACAGTCTTGTTGTTTAGGAGCTGGTATGAATTCCTTCTCTCTCTTACTGGTTTCAAAATTCTCCTGTTTGAAAAGATGCTGGGTTTTTTTTTCCTGTTTTGCCCAAGTTTTTTTAGATTGTTCTGAAACTGAGATGGATAGTCTTGAAATCCTCAGCTCAGCTGCAGTCAGTTCAGGGACCTTGGTGAACTCTCAGAGAACCTGTAGTCCACAGGGGTCATATGAACTATAGGTTTATAAGAAAATCTTACTGACTTCTTCATGGCATTGCAGGTTTTTTATATAGAGAAGTGATCTTGCACGGGAGAGGAAATACATCAGTTCCTTGGGGGAAAAAAAATGTGTATTTGCTAAACTTTTTAGGTAAGAATGTCCTTTAAATTCTCAGGGTTACAGAAACGATGAAATATAGTCAAGTAAATAACTTGAAGTTGTTGTGGAAGAGATTATACTCAGAAGTTATTTTGATTCAGTCCTTTATGGGAAATAACAGTCATGAAGACAGGGATAGAAACATTCTTTTATCTTTGATACCTGTATTTCTGAGAAAATTTTAGTCACTTAATTTCAATTCTTAAAAGAAAAAATATTAACTGCTGTCACACATAGGCAAGTAGGACCTTGCTTTGATTTATTTTTCTTATAATTTAATCTATTGCCCCTTTTTATAGGGTAAAATTAATAGGGGAGCAAGATATTATTAATGGGGCTAATATTTCACAGTCTGGAGCTTAAATAGCAAATTATATTCCTCCTCAGCAGTAAATGAGTTTCACCCTACTTTTTTTCTTAAGTCTTATTAAAAATAAAAGGACATAATCACTTGCAAGTAACTTTTTTTTTCATCCAGGTCATCTGTTGAAGACTGTCTGAGATACTTGAAGAGAAGATGGAACATTGCCGGTCTGACCCTGTTGGGATGGGAATTATTTAGGTGGCCCATATTTGAAAATGTGTTTCATCTTGCTCTTTCCATTTAGAAGATGGTGCATAGCAACCAGTGGGAAGTTGGAGGTCTAGGCAGGATTCACTGGGCTGTTGTACCTGTGGGCAGATTTCTGTGAAAGTGGTCTGACGTGTGCTCAAGTCTGTCTACTTGAGATACAGCTCTTGCTTTCTTCAGTAGCCTTTGTATTATAAAGTCTAGTGTCATCTCTTACCTTCCTGATTCATTATTCTGTTTATCACTTTTACCAAGTATAAAGATATATTCCTTATAGCCAGCTTGAAATGCCGTGAAAATGGACTGCTGGATACATAATTAGTGATTAGTAGTATCCAGTAACTATCATGGCTTTTCATCTGCGTAGAAAATTTCAGCTTGTCTAGATACTTAGCTTGCTTGTAACTTCAGAGATGGCACTGGTTATCTACTTTTAGGCTTCCCAGGAATAAGCCCATTGAGACTTGCTGCTGGTGTTCTCCAAGAGGTTTCATGCCAAGTGAGCTGGAGCTATCAAGTTAGCAGAAATAATTCTTCTGATTTGGGATTGTTTTTTCCAAAGAGAAAAGAAAAAATTAATCTCTTCCTTTTTCTATCTTCCATTAATAACTTGTTCTTTGAATATTGCTTTGAAAAAAGTGAGTGGTGCAATCCTAAATACGACTACTAGATGCTGTTGTTTTAACCTTTGCCTGAGTGTTTATGGGAAAGCAAATAGAAGTCTTGTGTATCACGGCCTGGCACAGAGATGCAAAATCCATTAATACAGTAGACTCACCTCTCAAACATCACTTTCCTATAACTTCAGTGTTTGGTAAACCATTGAAATTCAGCATTTAATAAGGTAATACATGCATGAAAGTGGCATAGATAATGCCAGTTTGTGGTTTTATAACATCTGTAGTGAAAAGAGGATGAAAATGGGGTGCTGGATAATTTCATCAAAATAATAAGGATGCTGAATCTTGTCTGCTGCCTGAATAGCTGTTAGGAGGGCTAGTGTTGTGGCAGTGTAGCGCTGAGACTTTTGGTGGTGGTTTAGAAACAGGAGTGGAAAGGGTCTGGTGTTTATCATTTACAATAAAAGCTTGTTATTGCTGGGTGTGCTGCTCGTTTCCCCTCCACCCCCCCTATTTTTGTGCCAATTGAATATAAACTGTGGTTTGCAGATACTGATCATTGCACTGAGCAATTGGGGGATGTTGCTGGTGCTGCTAATAGATAGTTGGATGTCTCTGTGTCACAATTCATCAGATAAGTTGAGGAGATTGCCAGTCCAGAGAGGTCCAGCAGCACTTTGTTATACTTGGAACATGCTGCTTTGCAGACAAAGGCTTTAGTGGTTTGTTGCAGTCAAAGGGGAGTAATGGCATTTAGGCAGTGCTGAACAAAGTTTTCTGTCTTGTACCTTTTCCTGCTGTAGGTCTAAATAGCTTTAACACGCTGCTGGTTACAAAATGCTGTAATAGGTTGTGGCATGACGGTCGTACGTGCTGTTTGTTCAAATCATCTCTATTCCCCCATCTCTTTCTGCCCCAGCCAAATCATGATTCTAAATAGACCCTAAAAATGCATTTGCAACTATAGGGTTATAGAAACAGGATAAGGGATACGTATGCTGACTATTGACTCATACCTGTTTTCTTTAGATGTTCTGGTTTCCTTGAGCTCAACATTTCCAGCCCATTCAGTGGTAAACTTCATTTGGTAAGCATTAATTCATTTGCAGATGTTAGTGTTCCACTGATTTTCTAGGACTGCAGTTCAGATCCAAATTCATTTCATAAGTGGCTGATGGACTGTGTTAAACTGTTTTTTCTACTTAAGTCAATGTACTGCCAAGTATCCACATCACTAGGAAAATCATGATTGTCAGGGAGAAACAGAAGATTTAAAGCCAGTCCCTTCAACCAGTTGTTGATTATAATGTATTGGAGTCTGTGGAGCAATGAGAAATTACTCCATCTGAAGACGTGGTGGTACACACAGTCCCACCTCATCAAAAAGCAAAATGTTTTCTACTCAGGCCAGTACTGAGTCCCAGTGGCATGACTCTAGAAGGAGTTTGGCAGCTGCTGTTCCTGCAGCTGTTCCAGAACTTGCAGAAGTTTTTTGAGTCCAGTGGTTGAACTGCTGATGCCTGGGCTGATGCATGAAATTTATCAATAAGGAAAAAAAGTGAAACAAGTAATCAAAAATATCTGTAGACCATTTCTCCTGGAAAATGTCATTTCTAACCAAACTACTGGGTAAAGATGGGCATACACATCATTTCAGCACATATAAAGAGTGGATAACTAATGTTGGTGATACAAAAGCATGAACCCTGAGACCTTTCCTATTATTATTAGTGCAATAGTACCAACTTACTTTAGCTTTCATTGTTTGCTGTCAATAGCTGTAGTGCTATGTATGCAGCCAAGGATGGTGGTGAATAGCCTTAGAAAATCCAGAGGTGGAAGAAGAGGTTGTAGAGAAGCCTAACTTCCCAGAAGCTTGCCAAAGCAAGAAGAAATTTGACTCTTTCAGAACTTCATCCCTCCATTGAGGGTAGGAAGTGATTCTGGAGATAATTAGTTGAGTGGGCTCTGCAGGAGAAGCTTTTGGGAGCTGTCCAGCTTGTTGTCCAGTGTTTCTTTCCCCAGGGCTTCAGTTATTGTAATATCCTGAGTAGGAATGGGCAAGTCTCACTTTCTCTCTAGCTACGGTACTGCTGGAAGCATCCTCTGCTTACAGAGAATGTTCCTCCAGCTGTATTTTTCTCTCTATGCTCCTTTTTTGCTTTGTTGGCTTCTGCTTCTGTGCAGTATATCAAACAGCTGCTCATCTTCAGAGGATACCCTTCCTACCATCTTTCCTTCCAGAGCAAGATTTCAGCTCTGCTGTTGGTCAGTCCTCATTGCCAACATCCCCAGAAAGTTTGTTCCCCTTTTCAGTTAATCTTCACAGGTTCTTCCTTTCTGTCCTTCCCGCTAGGCAAAGAAAATATCCTAACATCTTGTTCCCTCTTTAAAACTCCTGCTTTCTGCAGTGAAGGACATTTGATAAACAGTAAGACTCTGTCCTGAGACCACAACTTACTACAGTAGTGAATATTGTCTCATTTTCTCTCCAGTCTCTCAAGGTCTTAGTGGGCATGTGTGAGATGTCACCTTGCTGGGGGCAGAAATAATGGGATTTGTTCTATGCGCATGTCTCCTTGTTCTATGCTCATGTCTCCTTGCTTCGTGAAGGATGTTGGTTCAGAACCTATATTCTAAACTTCATATTCATGTGTCAGCATTTATTCACAGAATGGCTTGGGTTGGAAGGGACGTTTAAAGGTCATCTGGTCCAACCCCCAAATAATATTCCTAATATAGCATTTATAATAATGTCAGCTCTTTGTTGTTAAAATTACTTGGCTGAACAGGGAACTCAACTTGGAAGTCAAGACAAAAAATAAATCATATGTTCTCTGGAAATGAGGTCAGGCTTTGCAGGAAGATTACAGGTGGTCAAGCCTGTGACTGTTTTTTGATGCATTGGGATAATGCCCTTAATACAATGCTTAAATTTTTTTGTAAGAACTGAAGTAGCCAGACAGTTCGACTATGTGATTACTGTAGATCCCTTCCAGATAAACTATTCCTTCCCTTCTTCTGTGCTTCCTCCTACTGCCTACTTTCCCTTCCAGTACATGCTGAGGTTATCTCTGATGACATTTCTTCCCAGCCCTGCACTAGAAAAGGGATTGAATAGGCACCTCCATAACTGTGCCTAGCCATTGGCTCTGTCACCCTGTAGGTCACCCCGAGATAATGGGACCATTTGCACAACTCTATAAAAAGTACGTGTGATGTGTGGCTTTTGTAAGTCTTTTCGTCCAGCTGAGATAGGTTTTCACAGGATGGCAAAGCCCCTTATCTCTGACATTAGCGAGGCCCAGAGATCAAGCCCTCAGTCTGATGCAGGATGTGCTTCTCATCTAAATGGTTTCAAATATTTTGGAGGTGTCAATTTCCCTGTAGTTTTTATTTCTACTACTTGTACTCATTTTCAGAAATGCCTTAAAATTTTTTCCTTTGAAAAACATACTAAAACACAAGAGCCTGAGGACAGCAGCACTTTATCAGAGGGAAGGTCCATCTGGTCCAATACTCTGTCTCCAAAGTGTCCAACCACCAGCATCCGAAGAAGAGCACATGAGCACTGAAGTCTAGTCCTGCTGGGATCCTGGGGGTGCTCACAGGCCTCAGTGGCTGGGACTGACCTCCCCTGGGAGCCACACCATCTCCTGCCAAGGGCCCAGAGGACATGCCTCAGCTCCGCCTGGGACCTTCAGTCCCTGCCTGAGCCCTGCTGCAGGTGTGCCCATCTCTGTCCCTGTCTCCTGGGAGGGTCTGGATCCTGCACTGCAGAGCTGCTCTCCAGGGTGGAGCCCTCAGACCTGGGTCGAACTTTGTCATGCAGAGCTCTGGGTTTAACGTGGCATAACTGCTCTGTTTTATTTCCTGTGCTCACCATAAGTTAAGTAACACAGAGACTGTGATTTGCCTGCCATGACAGGGACTTTTCAGCTCCAAAAACTTAAAGAGGACACATAGCACAAAGTTTACAACTGAAAATAGAATTTTCTTGTTTTTCTGAATTTGTTTCGGAGCCGATGCTCAAAGCCATTACCACAATGTGCATGTGTAGCCAGGAGCAGGCTACAGTGTTCTTCAGTTTAGCTTGAAAATACATCCTTTGCAGTCTGGCAAAGGCAAGTGACAGAGCTACAGAAAATAGCAGCAGGAATGCGTGCCAAGCAGCTCCTGTTTCCTGAAGAGAATGTGAAGAATGATCAGGACCAACCACACACAAAAGAAAAGAGGAGGTGTGCCGTACTGTGGTGAATTTCTGAAGTATGACACATTGATGCTAAGCACACTTTCTGCCTTCCAAAGCTCACTCTGTTGCAATGCTTCTTGTCCTCACCAGTGGTCAGGCTCAGTGCTGCAGAGCAAGGCAAACACCCCCGGGGGAAAATTCCTTCCTGACCTGGGTGGGGGCAATCAGCTATTCCCTGAGCACATGAGCAAGAGATAGCTCCTCCTCTCACAGGCTGATGACACCTCCCAGGAGATGCCCAAACCCTAATCTGCCCTACCTAGAGTCATTCCAGGAGCTTCTGAGACTGATCACATGCCCCTGGACTGATCTGCCTTGAGGGCAAGAATCCTTCCTGCACCTTCTTCCTGCACCAGTGGATGATTCTAAGTCTAGGGAGCCCTGGAAACATCTCTGCACCTCTTTTCTTATGGCTGCTGCCCCCGGCTCCACAGGAAATGAGGACAGGAAACTCTGCAGTACTCCTCAAGAAGGCGTTTACTTGGTCTGGTCACAGCTGTGTAGCTGAAAAAGATTTTCATCTCTTTAGTACACTCTGAAGGTGGCCTTGAAGCAGAGAACCTCCACCAGCCTTGTCCAGCACCTGGTCTCCTTTTGTCAGCCCCCTCCAAGTAATTTTACCAGCTCCTCAGGGACTTCCTCCTGGATGTCTTTGGGTTGGCCCTGGGCCAGTTCTGGCAGCAGGACACAGGATGATGCTCCCTTTTATCCTTCCCCAGCACTCTGACATGGGGGTAGTGGGACCCCCCACGTGCAGCATCATCCTCCACCCAGCATCCTTCATAGGAAGGCTTTTGGGTGCTGGCCCCAAGGCAGTCCCTGTGCCCAAGAGGCCCAGGGTGCTGTCCTTGCCCTTGGTGACCATGCACTGGGCACAGCTGCCGGGCATCCCCCATGCAATCTCTGTCACTCGGCACCCAAGGACCAACCTTGTGCTGTTACTCCTCTCTCAGGCCGTGGCAGAACCCAACCCCACAGCCCAGTGATCACCCCTCTCAGCCATCTCCGTCTGTGCCAGAGCTCATGTCTGTGAGGTCCTGCAGGGAGGAGGAGCAGGGACTTGATCTGTCGGAATACAAACCCTTTTCCTGGGGCATAAGGGGGCTGATTTCAGCAGCTGCAACCTGGAGGAAAGCCAAAGTGAAACCAGAGCCAGAGGCTGAGATGGACAGAGCCAGCAGATCACCATGGAAGTAATTACAGACTTTGAGAAACCAGTAAGTGGAGGTGACATTGGTGTGGTGGAAAGGTTGGTCATTTTTGGACATAGAACATTTGGATCTGTGCCCAAAGCACAGTCAGGCAAATAAGAACTCTTCCAAACTGGGAAAGTAGTTCATTGCTTCTTTGGCTGTCACGTTCCCTTGTTCCACTGAAACCAAGCTGTGCGAATCCTCTATTAAATACACTCACTGGCTGTGCTTATATGGGCTACAAAACACACTTCAGCCATGGGTAAAATTTTCATAGCTTGTTTATCACTTTATCCCTTCTGAAAGTTATTAATGAGAGAAGAGCTCAGTTGGTCTTGAAATTCACTACCAGCTTGTTTTCAAGCATAATGCAAACCTAAAATTTTAGCTCATAAAATCCCATGTTATATGGGATGTACAGATTTCTTTTTCTCAAAGTCCTCTGGATAGGAGCACCGATGGCAGATTTGTCTTTATCCTTGCTCTGCCGGCTGATTTCTCTAATCACATTTGGACACATGCAAGGGCCTGTCTTGTCGCACCGAGCTTCCATCAAAGTGCTGAGATTCTGTAACTGAGTGGATATAGTTTGGCAGCTTTCTGTACTCATTGCACCGGTTTTGCAAACTACCTACCAAGTGTGTGCTCAAAAACTGTTTTTCATAGTTTCTTTTATTAATTAAAAAAACATTCTTTTGTATTTGAATGATATGAGTCACACTGGCAGTCTCAGATGGTTCCAGGTGGGCATATAAGAAGCAAAGTCTTCAGTCTTTCTTGGCATCTCTCCTCCAGGCATGTCGGGCCTCTAAAGAGTGGCAATTGCCTTTTAGTGTTGGATGCCCACCTGTCTCGCCACCTCCTTANATGTAGGTTTCCTTGTCCACATCATATTCTGGATTTCATGAGGAAGAAAAGCCCTATCTCATGGTATAGTTCTACAGCCCCCATCCTCCCCACCAGCTGAGGCTGGGAGAGAAGACCATTACTATCTGATGACTCGAAAACTGGGCTGCAAATTGAGAACAGTGTGGTAGATTTGCAAATTAGCAAATGGAAGATTCACCTGAAAATGGCATGAAGATGTTGCTATCTTTTAAATTTTCCTTTCGTGTAAAACAATCAGAGTTTTCCTTTTATATTAATATGTACAAGATTTTGTGCCTTTACTTGAAAAAGCTGGAGTGCTTTCCACAACAGATGTAACTCTGATTTTGAGCCAGATTTTAACACAACTGAGGTTTGTCTCTGGGCAATTAAAATCCTCAATTAACATATTAATTATTTTTCTAATGATATTGCATTCTTTTTTGTCTTCTGAAGGGAAAAGAAAATGTTTAATTTGTATGCTGGTTTGTGAGTTATTTAGCTAATTTACACATGAGAATTTGCTAGTATTTATCTTGCAGTCACAAAACCAGGCATTTATTTTAAGGGATTTTATATATTTCTTGCTCTAGTAGCTTCAGCTGGCAGGTGTAATTACCAAACCTGAAAAATGCAGGAGTTTCTCTTACATGTTTGCATTTGTTCAGATAGAAGGAACAAACACTTCTAACATAAGTAACTGGTGCTACCTATCTTTCTCTGATCTTTATAAAAACTGAAAAACCTTTCAAATATCAGTCTGTGGAGGTTTAAAAAAAAGTAATTCTGATCTCTTCAGTGGTGTTCCAATCACTTCAATGCAAAGACAGTGCTTAAACTGTGCAGCAGGTTAATTGAGGCTGATGGTGGCGGTGTGAACGAAGAAGGGAAGCAACAGAGGAACAGAAAAGCTTATCCGCTGGACAAACATACCTACTCTTCTGCCATTGTTGACAGGATTGTTTATTGACTGAAAAGCATGTTCTGTGTCCTGTTGGCATGGCTGTGTGTGGGGCTCCAACTCAGTCTGAAGTGGCTCAGGCTTTTGGGCAGGTGTCTGTTCTCAAATTTCAGATCAGCCCCTCTTGCAAGTGGGGTCATATACTGAGCACAAGTATTTGCTGTCTCTGGAAAGAGACTGTTGAACACTGAATGAAGTAATTTTTCAAGCTTGAATAGGTTTTCTTGCTTTTATTAGCCTGTACTGCACATCATGGCTGGAGAGCTGTTGGGCTAATTGCTATACAAACTACCCCATGGGTTAAGAGGAAGCAGGATAGGAAGCATGGGCTGCAGCTGGAGGCCAGAATACAGTAGAAATATAAACATGTACAAGCAGATTTGTGCACATGTATGTAGAGATTTTAATAAGATACTCATTTTAGCTGTGTGCATTCCAGCTTTACTGTGTGATTGGGGTTTTCTTTGCAAAAAGTGTTTTTCAGTAAGGGATTTGAAGCAAGATGGCCACTACCAGCAGGATATGAGTCTAAAGACTGCTTCAGGCAGGATATGGCATGCATAAAGACTGTGTTAATATACTTGTATGATAAACTGAAAAAAACCAAAGGTATACAGAGGCTACTTAAAAGGCGGGATAGGAGGATCAAAAAACAGCTGCAGAGGCCAGCAGTGCCTTCTGTAGGGAGGGGGACAAACCTGAAGGAAACGAAAAGTGGAGTGGGAGAAGGGAAAGATGGAATAATAGCAGAAACTAAGGAGATGGATAAGGAAACTGAAGGGAAAGGATTGAGGCACAGCTGGGCTTGTCAGGGCTGAATAACAAACAAGAAACCTTAATGTTAAGTGACGGGTGATGAAAGAGAAGGTGTTAGGCAAGGTGAAAGAGGTAAAAACAGAAATCAGGGAGGTAGTAAACATCAATTGGATCAACTTCAATTCGCTTCATTTTCAGAACGAGAAATAGCTTAGAAGAAAACTCCACTGCTGAGTGGACTCTTCTCCCTACTTTTCTCCTGGATCATGATAATCTCATACAGAGATCTAAGAAGAAACTACTCATCCTTTGAGCAGGGCTGATTTTGTTGACAAACTCTTGTTCCCAGAGAGAAAATGAATGCGTACACAGGCTGTGAGTAGTCTCAACACAAGCAGCACAACTCCTGTATTCCTTAGTCTGTTTCTCTCACCTCTTCATCACACACGTTCTAAACATAAAATTTCTGATTTTATTGGCCCTTGAGATTATATGTTTGCATATGCATTCATTGAAGTAAGTGCTGTTTAGACTTCCATTGCAATAGCAACTGGCAGACCCAGTCATGGACTGAGAAGTTCAAATGCTGTACGAGAGCCATGTGAAACCTGAACTAAAGTGCCAGGAAACGTGCAATCTGAATATAAAGATAGGAGTTCATAGGTGACCAGAGACAGCCAACAAAGAAATCCAGAAAACTGTTCATCTGAGGAATGATAGTCTTCTGATCACAGGCTCTCCAATTCACCTGAAGTGCACTTCAATTATAATTATGATTCTGAAGCACATCATTTAGTATAAATGTACCCCTGAGTAAATCTATCCATATGTAAGATAGCTATTTTCCTATCTATTCCTGTAAAGTCTGAATGCATACAGGCACACGTGCCACTTGTCCTGGAGCAGGGGGGTGAATACAGCACAGGGGGGCAGAGCCCCGGCCACAGCGTGGCACTAGAGCTTTGCTGCCCGCAGGGTGTTCCTAGCTGGCTGGGGTGATAGCAGCTGGGCTTTCTGTCAGGTTTGCTATAAACCCTGAGCAACGTCATTCTTTCTGGATTAAATGTGTGAAGGGATCACAACACATTCTGTCTCTGCAAAAAATGCTTTCTGTGACTCAGTATAGGTTTTGCATGGTATGTGAGCCAGGCTGTTTAGGTAGATAAGCACATCGGTTTATTTTTGCTTCCCATTCACAAACTGAGTGACATGAATTGAAGTCTGTAATGCTGGAATGCTTTGAGGAAGGAGTGAAAAAAATTATTGCAGTACCTTGGAGTTGTGTTGTCTGGCACGGCAGGAGGCAGACGAGGGGCAAGTCTGAAAGCTCTTCCTCCTTTCAGAGTGGTCTTGCAGCATCCCTGCTCTGTATAACCTGCCGGTGTGTTGTGGATGGCTCTGAAGGCAGGAGTGAAGCTGTGGGGTTTTCACACTGCCTGTGAGAATGAAACTTTCTATGAAAGCTGCATTAGAACTGGCTTAGGAAGAGATCTGTGCCTGTGCTTTTATCCCAAATCGCAAAAAGTAGAGAATGGAATGTCTCCACTGTATGTGGCATAATGTAGTTTATTTCTTTTTGTTATGTGTGAAGCTGTTAAGTCTGAAACCAGCTTCTGTGTGGCTGTAGAAAATTCAGGGTGACTGGTTGTGAGAAGAGGATTTACAGTTCAGATCTTTGGAGGAGTTTTTGCTCTGTGTGCTTCTAACAGACAGCTGAAAAAAGTATGGATTAACTTCTCTGAGATTGCCTTTAAAGATGATGCGGCTCCTTGCCCAACTTTGGGATCACCCTGCTTTATTTCCAGTGTAAATACGCTTTTTCAGCAAAAGCAAAGGGCCACAAGACTATAGGCAGTTGGTAAATTTGGGACTAAAATGGATTATGTCCATGAGATTAAGTGCCTTGTGAAAGGCAGAGGGAGATGACAAAGCAATGTGTACTTCTATTTTGTTTAATTTCATGGCTATTACATGTTTTGAAAGTCTTTTAATAACAGAGTATAATCAAACAGCATTGTTTTGTTTTATAAATCTTTTTTTTCAGCTGAGCATTTCTGAACTGTTGAGTATCTTCCTAAATCCAAAGCTTTTGGTTCTCTTCTTCATTTTTGAGCTCTTGATGAATTGACAATTTTAGTAGTGGGGTTGATTATGTCATTTTAAGGCTTCTAAGCTGTCATTGAGTGCACAGCAGAAACTGAAGGTGGAGATGAATTGTAGGGTGGGCCAACAGTCCCCAGAGGTGTGGTGAGGGGGTATCGAACTGTCTTGGTTGCTGAGGGGCTTTCCCTGCTAGTGCTGGTGAGAAGCTCTAAAGTGTCGGCATGCCCTGGTCGCAAAAGAGGAGGAGGGAAAATGAGCTGAAGTATAGGCATCGTAAATGTTGCTGATGTGGCTGAATTGTGGATGTCTTTCGGTTTTTTAATTGTATTTTAAAGGTTTTTTACTAAGTGTTTGAAGAGCTTTTTGTCCTTGCTGATTAGCTCTTCCTGATTCAGACTTAAGTTTCTCTCTTTGTTTCCTTGTTTCTCTCTGTAGTTTTGTAACCTGTGGATGTTTTAAAACTGTTTGAGGCTGAATAGAGAAGCAGAATCTTGTTCACAGTATTTTGTGGTCTAATCTTGGACTATTCAAACTATATGTTGGACTACTCAAACTGGATATCTGGTCAGCTCCAGTATGGTACACTGAAATTTATTTCCTTTGTGGCTGGTCCCTGCAATGTCCATGTTTGTCAATAAATTGATGGGAAGAGGAAATGCTGGTCAGTTGGCACCCATCTAAGCTCATTCAACGTGAGGATTTTGCAATGAAACTGAAGATCCACTGTAGGCATCTTTTGTTTTATTTCAGTTTCTTCCTAAGTTAAATGGATATTATGCTTAATCTTACACAGTCTGAAAAGTTTATTGTACTTAACACCGTTCTTACTTTTTTAAACACATGTATGTCAGCATTGAAGTGCATGACAACATCCAGCTCTACTGTAACATAATGTAGTACACTGTTAACATGAGTAAGATACACTCGGTACTGAACAGTGGAACAAATCAGTTAATAAAATGTTGTCAAAGACAGACAGGCTTTGGTGGAAAAAACAGTATTTTTAAATGTCGCTTATGTTGGTTATGGGATACATGCTGAGTTAACCTCATTGAACTTTTCCCCAGGAATTGATGCGCTTACAATTGGCGGGTCATTATGCTGCTCCACCTGTGTAGTGTTAAGGTCAGTGTGTTTTTCTGATTATAAAAACCATCCATACCATTCCATTATAAATTCACTACCATTCATATAATGGAATGTGCCAAAGCTCGGAGCTCGTTGCAGCTGCCCCCGGTCCGTGTTTAAGATCAAACAAAGTGGTTCAGGTAATTTAAGCACCTTTTCAAGAACACACCCAATCAAGCTTCATTTGAAGTGATCTTCCATTGTTTATGTTTTTTTTTCTTTTTTTGTAACCTGCTAAGCATCCATCTGATGTTAGTGTTGGGTTTGTTTTGTGTGGCTGGCCCAAGAATTCTTACTGAATCAAGACGTGGTGATTTTAAGATCCTAGCAAGGAGGTCCTGGGAGCAGCAGGCAACTGTAACACTGCAGTTCACGTATCCATGCCTAGGCAAAGCACAGAATGCATCAACCACTCACCTTCACAAGGCATTTCCTTAAACTTGTAGCTGCTAACTGTGAATTAATTCTGAGTCATCACGACACACAAATCAGCCATCACAGTAGACACTAATGTGTGAGATGCAGGGATGTATGACTATGGCACTAATCAATGACTAGAGGAACCTGTGAGATTATGTGCATGCGTAACACACTGCTGCTGTATGCATCTTCCTGCACAGCTTAGTCTTCTGAATTGTTGTTATGTGTTATCAAAGAGAGCCAGAATGTGCATTGAAGCTTATCTAGTGTTATTTCTGTCACTGAAATATTGATACGGTTGGGACTTTTGTTTGAGTGTTTGCTTCTACATTTTCCTTTCTTATTAATCATCCAAATAACTTGAATTCTGTGAAGAGGAAGAATTGAGTGAGCAGCCACGTGTGTCATAGGTTGTTATGTTCTTCCAGTTTCATCAGGACATATCCTTTCTGTTTAAAGTTCTGCACCTCATAGTAGCCAGTGAGAGCCTCAGGCATGAGCAGTTCTGCTGGGGAGGCATTTGAGCCTCTGCAAATTAAGCTGTGCTGTAATTGCTGAGGAAATACATGAAGTCTCTTGATGATGACAACTGAGAATCTTTGTGGACGTGTCCAACAGCACTCCTTTCACCTCTGTCTAGCTGCAAGTTCAGTGGTATTCTACATGCACATAGACTCACAAAATGTGATGAAGAATCACAGAAAGACTCTTTGGTGAAGAGTAATCCTTGAATGTCCTAGTTTATGAAAATTGTTCACAAGCTGACATTTCATCTGACAATCATTTGAATTTTGCAGCTATTTCATCAGGTAAGTATATCATCAGAAGTATTTGGCAGTTTCTTTTATTATTCTGAAAAAAAAGAAAACCAACAAACTAAATGAAATATCTCCCCCAAAGATGATGCAGGTCATGGTAGGATTGCATGTTTTTTCTCAAGTGAAAAGACTTAAAAGGAAGGGCATGTTTAATAGGAGAAGTGGTATGAAAAAGATTGAGTATAGGGTTTGTTTTAGTAAAGCAGAGTGCATAATACCTGCTTAACTTATGAGCAAAATCGTATTTTACATGAGCGTCAGAAGGATGTATTTGCAGCATTTTCAAATTCATCTGTGGTGATGATTTTCCTAAGTTTTAAATGAATGGATCTCTCACTGTTAGCTAAGTGTCTTAACAAATCTGGAACCTTATATACAATACCCCGGGAGATCCTGGAGGCTGTTAAATACATCCCACCAAGAATCCTGCCAGGAATAAGTAGCTGATGCAACAGCAGGAAGAAAACACGTTACTTATTTGCTGCAGCATATTCAACTGACTGTGGTGCTTTTTTATCTTGTGGTTAAGATAAGGGAGTCTTGGTCCTCAGTCTATGTGGACAGCTGTATTCAGATGTACCAAAGTGATGCAAATCACATGCCACAAAGTGCTATTAGATATGTCACCTATCTTTTACTGACAAAATTCCTTAACTGCAGCTTTGGTTCTGTTTCTAGCACTCTCCTCTATGTATGGAGGAAAAAAGAAAAACATTTCCTAAACTGAAAAAAATCTTTCCTCAGTTCCTTGCCCCACCTCCCATCTCCTCATCCTGTATGGGAAGCATGTTGAACTAAGTTTATAACAAAATTTCCAGCTGGACACTTTTTTCTCCTTTACTGCCATTATTAGAAAAAAAATTAGTTTCTCTTTTAATCTCAGCATGGATTACTTCAGGGAAATCAAACCAGATGCACAATTTAGTTTATGGCAATGAGCAGTAGGTACCTGCCAGGGCATTTACTTGTCCTTCCAGATAAGGCTTTTGAGTTGCAATGTAGGCATCAAAGATAAGTGCCAGTATTTCTAAGCAGTTTGAAGTCTTGATGGACACAAGGAGTGTAGGAACCTTCCAAATCCTTGAGGAGGCCTGAGCACTATTTAGAAGTGTTTAAGTATCTAATTTCCTTACTTAAATTAGTTTCCCTACATATGCCCTATAGCCAAGAGAGTGAAGTCACGCTCCTGTTGGTATTTCAGAGCAGCCTTTTCTCTCCCTTAACTGTATAACCAATATAGAAAAGCTACCCTCAGTCATGTGCTCAAATCTCAATGCAGGCTATAAAAACTGGAAGGAAAATATAGAAACATGGCCAGAAAAATAATGTTATTGCACAATCAAAATAAGGTCCCAGTCACAAAAGGCATCAGTGCTCTAGTACATGGTGGCTCCTCTGCAAGTAATTTCTGCCTTTGAAAAGGTCTTCTCTAGATGAGACACAGAACAGCATATTAACCTGTTGCTTTGGATTTAGTCCTTCATTAGAGAAGAGGGCTGATATTGATCCACCACTTAAAAAAAAAAAATCTCCTATGTGAGCTTTACATTATGTTTGGTCTATCAGGGACCACTGTAGGACATGTGTTTTTTGTAGCATGTAGTATGTAGTATTTACATTAAGACACACAGCAATATTTTATTCTTAATTAGAGTTTATCAGATGTGCAGTTCATCCTTTCAGTAAAAAGAGTTATTTATGAGAAAAAGATCTATTGGTGTTCTATGCCAAATGTTGTTACTGTACAGTTGTTACCTGGGGTTTATTTAGGACTCAGGACAGAAACTTTTGTGATATCCTTTTGCAGTGTAATTATCGAGCAAAAATAAACAACAACAACAAATAAGCTATAGGAATTATTTGTTATAAAATAGTACACATTGGTAGAACCTGTACTGAAAGCTATTTCCCAGACAAAAGCATTTCCCCATATCCAGAATAAAGCATTTTGCAATCCCTTTGGTTTAAGGTATGCCTTATATACTTGCATTGCCATTTTTGGTGCTAGTGATAACCAAAATAGGTAAAGAATGTGCTTTGAACTCTGCAGCTATTCTTACATGTTTGTCTGATAGGCAGAAGAGCCAACAGATCCACCAAAATCCATTTGGGTGCAAAAGGGCTGGTGGTTAGCTAGCTTGCAAGCGTGAAGGAAACCCCAGCTCTTCCTGCAGACGCTCACTGCTGGTGTCGCAGCAATGGCAGCAAGATATGGGAGAGTGGTTGGAGGAGAGGTAGAGCTGTGAACCGGAGCCCTTGCTCTCCTAATGTCTTTTTAATTAGAGTACATAAATATTGTCTGAGATGGCAGTTACATCTTAATGGAGAAATTAAGAAACAGATTAATTTTTGGCACAATTCCCTCTTCCTGTTTATGTGGGTCCCTATTTTCAGCACCAGTTTAATTGAAGGAACAATTCTCTGTATTTGCTTATTATCCACTAGACATGTAAGGGAGTAACTACACATTTGGAAAAACTCAAGGGTGCTTAAGGGTACCACCAGAAATTAAGACACACTTTAAAAAACAGCACAGCTGACCAACATTATCATCCAGGTTATTAGGAAGGGAGTACTTAAAAGGAAGTGATTTGATTATGATTGCCATTCTGCCCACTATATCACCTAAGTGAAAGGTTGTGAAGACAGTGCTTTCCATCTAACTTCAAGTATTTAGGGGGACAGGAGTATGGGACAGGAGTTGTTTCAAGGTCTGTTGAATTTAACAGACCTTGAAACAACCTAGGTCTTATCTTCCATCACATCCAAGACATGCAAGATGAGGCTTAGGCTGAATTTGCTTTTGCACTGATCCATACCTATGTGCACAAGCCATTGTCCATACTGGATAAAATTGATGACATTGGAAACAATGCATGCCTTTGGAGTTTTGGTGCCACTTTAAAATTTCTGGTTGCTGTACTAGCTGTTGTCAGCTAAAAACTCATGGACTTCTAAAAAATCTGAAAAAGGCTTTGTAATTTCTTTTGGTAAAATGCAAATATGCTTATAACTTTCAGGTTTTCCATACTGGGAAGCTACACTGCTTCCATAGTGTTTTGCAGCTTTGCCCTTGCATGATGTGTAGATTTACTGTGGTTTTGACATGCACAAATATTTTGATTTTACTGGGAAATTCAAATATGCTCTCAAAATGTGGCCCATCTCTTTAAAGCAGAGAAACTGGCTGAAAAAATCCATTATTTTTTGAGCTTCTATATGATAAAAGTCTAATTAAAGTCAATTAATGTTTAATTTTATTAATATTAAACCATTTACAGAACTAGTTGCGTAGTGAAAAAAATTATTCTACAATACACCAAGAAAGCTCTGTCAAATACATTATCTCTGACTCTTTATGTGAATATATACTTTAATTGAATTGGGAATTTAAAAATGAAAAATATAAATGAGGTTTTTTTGTACTTTGAATTTTAAATTAGTCCATTTTTCATGACACTGAGTTTTCACCTCTGTTAATTTCTTTGCTTCTTGAAGAAAAATTATACACTTGATGCCTCATTTAATGTGGGAGAAAAAATTCACACCAGTTTTACTAGTAAGCGGGAAATCTGTCAGAAAATCCATACAGAAAATATAAGCATATTTTGTTTAATTTGTAACTAAAATTTTCCACTGGGATGAGAACACACTGAACTCTGTATGACAAACTACTAATTAGGAAGAAGGGAGCTGGAAAGGGAGTAGTTGTGGAGGTTCCCCCCCTGGGGGGAGGGGCCCTGGGGTGAAAAGCATGGTCTGGGCATGGGATTTCCTGCTCCCTGATGCCCAGGTCCTGTTCCTGTTGGCCATTCATATTTCCCCTGGCCTGAGAGCTGTGGTTGTCCCATGATTCTTCTTCAGTCTGTGCTGGGGCAGCAGCCATGAAGCCGAGGAATAAACATCTCTGAACATCTACAAAAAATACTGTTGCCTTATTCTTTCTATGGGCCAATGATTCTTCGGGAAGGTTGCTGGAAACCCCACAGAAACAAATGGTGGGAGAATGAAGGCAGAAGCTTAACGGTCATCCCCTGAAGAGAGTGAAAAGAGGAGGTGCGAAGATTCTGAGAAAATCCAGGGAATCAGTGAGTAAAAGTTCCC
>VYZQ01037898.1:4872-28381 GCA_013400655.1 Mystacornis crossleyi
TATTACTAAATATTTGGTTCTGTTTTCCAAACATGTGTTCTCATTTGCTTTGTTTTGGGGAGGGTTTTGAGGGGGTTGGGGTTTTTTTATATTTACTGGTGCATCCTTTGTTACAACAGAACCATGCTCATAGTACAGCGTCTTATGTTAAGAGTTGTCCACAGGACAGATTCTTTCTTTTGGACCTGCAATCAATCAGTTTACATCCTTGATTTAAATGTATCACAGTGCAGTTTTCAAGGCTTAATAAAGTCAATGATTTCTTATTGGGGTACTCTCTTTTTTGGTTTTGTTTGGTTTNCCACAAGGGTTTATGGCAAGAGTTAGCATATAAATGCAGTAGCATATATTTAGTTGAAAAAACAGCTATTAACCAAATCCTTCAATGACAGTATATTTGAAACATCTAAATAACTGACAAATCAGTTTTACTGCTAGTGCCCACTGCTTCATCCTATTATAATTGTATTTGGTTTTACCGATTATACAAGTGCATTTGTAACGCCTCTTAGAAACTAGATTATATTCCTTATTCTAAAGAAGAGATTTTGGTCTCCAAAATTCAAAAGCAGCTGTAAACCCACTGTGCGGTTTTCTTCTGTACATGTTTTTTTAATGGTGAGATAAGTCTTCCTGTTGTGGTCCAATTCTGCCTTCACCTAGCAATTCCGGATCCTGTATCAGTGACCATTGATAGAAGCTGATTAGCTGCTGCTAGTTATATGTATTAACACTTTGTGTAAAATTATCTGAGTATCAGGCCCTTTGCATCTTGCAAACCACATACAAACTCACATTTTATTGATCTTATGTGGTTTGTTCAGGGGTATGGAAAAGTACTATTGATCCCCTAAGTGATTTTGCAGAATCACATGTGAAAATATCAACACAAAACTCATCTCTGGTGCTTTGGACCACCTTGGCTTTCCCAGAATGCTGACTTTGTATCACTTTCAGTTTTTGATAAAAGAGGGTAAAATCAAGCCTCAGGGCTATGAAGCACAGCAGGAGTGCCAACTAGCAACCTATTTATGTGCATACTCAGAGATAATCTGCTTCTGTGTTGTCCCAAGACACAACTGTTAAGTAAATAAAGTGACTAATAAGACTATTGTTTCTATAATTATCCCCCTGTCGAACTCAACAAGAGAAATAGTCATCTTCTACATTGCAGCATAAATAGATGAAATCATTGATATAACTAGCTAAGTAGGTAATTTTTGTACTAGTAATATTGTTTTATAACCTCCTGTTAAAAAGAGAGGTCTGTGAATATATCTGTAATCCAGACAAAAGAAATAGATTGACCTGTGATGGGTGACATTAGAAAAGTGCCCCATGTTTCCTTAATTAGTATAATGTGTTATGAGATTTTGATATGCTTAGTTTAAAAAGAAAAAAAAAAAAAGACAAATTACTTCTCGTTTAAAGAGAACCTGCTTCCTGCTTAAGTGGCTAATATTTTAATTAAGTCTGGAGTGAAGTTTTTTGAGTATCTCCTGATAAACTCCCTCCTTTATGTTGATGGTAATTAAACAGATCCCCAAGGGCTTAGGTAGGCGCTTTGCAAGGCCCATGCTGATTGTCAGACAGGAGACGCTGACCAGTTGGTTTGCTCTTGAATAGCCCACAGCGTGCTGTCAGCGCAGCAGTTTGATTTTTCTGTATTGTGAGCTGTTGTCAGGGCTAACTGGGTCCTATTGTGACTGAAGATGTTGCACAAATTGAGGCAGATGGCTCTGATTCAGACACGTGTCATTCAGAAAGAGGAGAGGAGATTGGCCCTGCAAAGTGGGGTCAGACGGGGTCACAGACCTGCTCCACACTTGTTAGTGTTTTCAAAAGCCCATGTGCAGCAACTTTGTTGTTGAGAAGTAACCAAGGAGGGAGGGAAAAAAAGCATGTTGTGCTCCTTGTGGAAGATGGCAAGATGGACGCTGTTGCCATCCTCTTGCTTCCTGTCTCTTGGGCCTGGCTCTGCACACAGAATGAATTAACAGGATTGACAGAAGTTCATTGTGCCTAAAATGGCTTTTCAGTCAATTGTGGTGCTTAAAAGGCTAGTTTCCTTTTAATTCCATGTAATTAGTGGGTTCTTCATGTCTTGGAATTTAGTAATGGTGCATTAGTCCTAACTTTTGTCTATCTGATTGGTTGGTAGATTTTTATTTCCTTTGTAGAATTTTTAATAATTGTAAAATGCTTGAAAATATTGGCCACATTTTTATGATTCTGGGGATAAATTCACCTATAGAATAACTCAGTGTCTTGCTGCTACTGTCATTTCAAACTGATTGTTTTGAGTGTTTATAAATTTGACTAGTTTTAGTTTGAATTAATTTATGAGATTGCAGAGGACACATTTCAGAAAGTACAAGAAGTTTGGCTTTTTGTATGTGTTCTACTACATTTAACATAGTTGTATTGTCTTTAGGGCACCAAATAATGGAAATTCTCGGAAAATTCTATGCAGCTGTAGTCAGGTTGTCAGTGTGCATGAATATGGCAGATGAACTGAAGAATCAGTATTTACATTAAAAATTATTTAAATGAAATTTAGTTTGTACTACTAAATACAAAATTTTTCATGATACTTCTTTGTCCTTCTAAAATGCAAAAATATTTACACAATGCTGCACAAATTATGTTTGAAGAATTTATGGGAAGTTTTGTGGTTTATCCCCTGAAATGCATTAATGAATTTGGAAGTATTTTATTATATTTGAGCTCATTTAACTCTTGCAGAAAGGAACGGTAGCAGTCTTTGACCTTAATATCCTCAGTGATTTTTCTCTTTTCTTTTTTATTTTTCCCTTTCCCTCCAGGTTTGCAGCTAAGACTGTGCACAGTGGGTCACTGATGCTAGTCACAGTGGAGCTGAAGGAGAGCTCTACAGCACAGCTCATCATAAACACTGAGAAAACTGTGATTGGTTCTGTTCTGCTGCGGGAGCTGAAGCCTGTCCTGTCCCAGGGGTAACCTGCTTACATCTGGACTTCAGAATCTGGCACACAACAAAAGTGCCTGGCATCCACTACTGCTGCCTTTCATTTATAATAATAGCCCTTCCATCTGGCAGTGGGGAAAGAATACACTCTTGACATTCTTGTCTTCTGCTTTAGAATGCTAGTGCGTATCTATCATGTATGCAAGTCCTTTCCTTTTTTCCTGCTTGCTAACCAAAGAACATATATTTTACTGTCAGTTATCTGTGCTCTTAAATGTATTTCCCATTTGTTCTACCCGAGTCCTTCCCTCTCTCCTCCCNACAAAGACTAGTAATAAAGTTCAAGGGAAACCACACTGCTTGAAAACTGACTTCAAATGGCAGGTGGGTTTCAGCAACATACACAAGCGTGTGGTTCAGAGAGAATTTGTAGTGTAAGTGTGAAAACACAGTAAGTACAGCAAAATGGTGTCTGTTTTCTAGAAGTGCTTGTAAACCTGAACTCATCTATTGAGAGCATTGTTCCTACCTACTGTCATTTTCTCAAATACTTTGTTAAGATGCTAATAAAGTAGTGCCCATGAACAGAGGCTCCCTCTTTCTTATTTTGCTAGAAAATTGATAACAGACATGCCAGTATTGTATATACCTGGTTAAGTAAAGTAAATACAAATGTGGTGGACACTACATGTGCATCAGCAAACTGTTCTTGTGAAAGTAGCCAGTATTTGTGGTCCTACGATAATTGTCTGCCATATGGTTACATTTTTGTTAATAAACAAAGCCAGCAACTGCCTATTTTCAAACTGGCCTACTCATAAAATACTGATTGATTTTTTCAAATGAGTAATAAATGAAATACTGATTATTAGACTTCTGTGGCAAATATTGTCATCTAGCTTAATGAATAGTTCAGGTCTTTATTTCAAATTTGTTTTTTAAACTAGATTAAAACATCTTCCAGCTTTGTATAAACCAGGCCTTGACGCAAAGAGAAATTCATAGCCATATCGGCTGAACTAGGCCTGAGAAGATGAACGAGCTTGCACCAGTTGGTGTACCCAATTTTCTTGGTACAGGTCAGTGATTTTCGTCAGGTCACTGATTTTTACCTTCTCTTCACATTCTGGTTACATGGCAGGACAGAAGACGCTGGGCATTTTCGTTTCTTATCAGTTCTCCTCACTTCCAAAGTGTTTCTTCCTAGTAACTCATGGCCCTGCTACAGAGAAGATACTTGAATAGGTATAGCCTTCCTCTGTCACCAGGACCTTTGCATGGTCCTTAGATGCTAACTGGTGCTGTTCTAGTTTAGGATGATACAAAATGCTGCATCTTCAAAAATGTTGCATTACTTCACACTAAATTCTAGAAGTTTCTAGTAAAATTTGGTGGAACTAAAAGGAGGCTCCAATGTGAAACAGAGCTTTTTTCGCAAATTCTAAAGAGAGGTTAGGTTTTTAAGGCATTTATCTTGTTCCTCTGTGGGAAGTGTAGTTCTAGAGTTTGCTGGCACCCAAAATATACCCAGAATATATCTTTTCTCAGAAAAAGAAACAATAGTCTTATGCCCTCAACAGAAATGTACATGTTCTTAATCAACACTCACATGATTTTCCGAAGTCCTAATCCTGCAAGAAGTTTGCTATTGAATTAGTTTTTCAACTGTGATGTAAAAGGTATTCAAATAGCTGAAAAATGAATTGTTGTAGAAATTACTGTCATCACAGAGAAAGTGCAGATTGGTCTGTAGGTAACTAATATTAAAACCCAGTGAGAAGATGGTGAGGGAAAGGTACAGAAACATGCTTCCTGAGGAAAGACTGAGCTATAAAAGCTTTGGCCATGTATGTAAAGGAGAAAACAAACAAGGATTGCTTCTCGTACTGCAGTATAAATCAAAGAAAAACACATTAATGCTGTGTAAGTCACACACATTGCTGAGTGTCTTCTGCCTCCTTAGAGTACATTATACATTTTAGCAGTGAAGCCCAGAAACGTGTATAATAAGAACAGCTGGGGAGTTTCTGGTAGTAATTTACATTTTTCAGCACTCTAATGGTTCAATAACTTTTTGTACAGGTCTTTGGCTGATCACAGAGTAGTTTGGTTTGCAAGGGTACCCTGAAGACCATCTAGTTCCAACCAGCTGCCATGGAACAGGACACATTTGATTAGACCAGGTTGTTCAGAGCCCTCTGAACGTGGCTTTGAGCACTGGGATGCTGGGATGGGGCATCCACCAGTACGCTGGGCAACCTGTGTCTCACCACCCTCACAGTAAAGATTTCCTTCCTAATATCTAATGTAAACCTAGTCTCTCAATTTAAACCCATTACCCCTTGTCCTGTCACTACATGCCATTGTAAATAGTCTTGCCTTTTCTTTTCCAGACTGAACAATCCCAATTCTCTCAGCCTTTCCCCTTTGCTCCAGCCCTCTGATCATCTTGTTGGCCTCCTCTGGACTCCAGCAGTTCCACGTTCTTCCTCTGCTGGGACCCCAGAGCTGGATGCAGCACTGCAGGTGGGGTCTCACGAGAGCAGAGCAGAGGGGCAGAATCCCCTCCCTGGCCCTGCTGGCCACGCCGCTTTCGATGCAGACCAGGACACCTTTCGCTTTCTTGGCTGTCNTTTCTGGGCTGTGAGTGCCCATGGCTGGGTCATGTCCAGCCTCTCACCCACCAACACCCCCACGTCCTTCTGGGCAGGGCTGCTCTGATCTGTCCATCCCCAGCCTGTGCTGATACCAGGGTTGCTCTCACCCAGGTGCAGCACCTTGCACTTGGTCTTGTTAAACCTCATGAGATTCCCATGGGCTGACTCCCAGAGTTTGTCCAAGACCCTCTGAATGGCATCAGATGGGTACGTTCAGGTGCCTCAGGTGGTCACAAACCTTATCTTCTCTTACAGTGCGAGGGACTTTGCTCTCCCAGTCCTCACCATGTTATCCATCCAGTCAAGAGGTGTGGGAAGAGTTTCCCATTGAAGACTGAAGCCAAAGCTGTTAAGTACTTCAGCCTTCTCTTTGTCTGTTGTTACCAGTTTTCCAGTTTTCCACTGTTGTTTATCAGAGGGGGTACCCCTTCTTTGACCTTCCTTTCCTGGTTAACACACCCGTGGAAGCCCTTCCCATTATTCTTTTGGTCCCTTGCCAGCTTCAGTTCCAGTTTTGCTGCCTCGGCCTTTCTCACCCCCTCCCTACACAGCTGTGCTTCATCTCTAAACTCTTCCTAGGTCACCTGTCCCCGTTTCCACTGCCTGTGCATTTGCTTCTTTCCCTCTATTTTGACCAGCAAGTTCCTACTCAGCCATGCCTGTCTCTTGCCCTCCTTGTCGGATTCCTTGCTCCTGGGGATTGCCAGCTCTTACACTCTATGGCAGAGCTCCTTAGAGATCTGCCAGCTCTCTTCTACTCCCTTGTCCCTGAGGGCAGTCTGTCAGGGGATCCCACTGACTAGGTTCCCAAAGAACCGGAAGTCTGCTTTCCTGAAGTTCAAGCACCGGACTTTTACTCCTTACCCGACCCATATCCCTCAGGACTGCACACTCTGCCAGTGCATGATCCCTGCAGCCCAGGCTGCCTCCAATCTTGGTGTCTCAGTTAGCTCACCTGCACTGGTGACCAACAGATCCTGTAACATTCCCTCAGGCAGGGCTGTCTATCACCTGGTCAGGAAGTTATCCTCCAAGCATTCAGGAGTCTCCTGGATTGCCTACCGCCCTCCGAGCCACCTTCCAGCAGCTGCTGGGGTGGCTGAGTTCCCCCCGCAGGACAAGACCCCGCGGGCACAACCCCTCCTGTGGCTGGAGCCAAGGTTTTGTCACTGGGCTGCCCTTGGTCAGGTGGCTGTAGCAGACCCCAGCCACAAGGTTCCCCTTGCTGCCTCGGTCTCTGACTCCTACCCACAGGCTTTCCATCTGGTCATGGGTATTCTTTGGGGACAGCTTTCACACTGCCTATTTTTTGGCTTATGGTATCATTTGTACCCACATGGGAAAGAAATAGCGGGTCATGGTCCATGCTCTTGACAGCTTGGGGTACCGTCTTGGCAGCATCACAGATCTTAGTCCCTGGTGGGCAGCATACCTGTGACTGTGTCAGGCCAGCATGATATTGTGATTTGAAAGTTTATCCTCCTTTCCCTAATAGTAGTTTGAAGATAAAGTTTATTTAAGGATAGATATTTAAATAGCAATGTATTTCTGCATGTACTAAAACCCAGCTCTTGAGGAATCCAAACAAAAGTGTGTGTACCTGTCTTACATTAACAGTGGAAATTGCACTCTGTCATAATTCAACCAGTAGTAGTAGTTAACAATAGTTTCTTAGGTTTGCTGATATCATTTTTACTCACTTCTTCCATACTTTTCATCAGCATATTAAAAGCTGATGCCTAGTCTAAATTGCAATCTAAAATTCACTTTGGAGTGATTTGCTTGTACGACGTAGCAGCAGCTCCTATCTCTATGGGCAGGCTATTCAGTCAGGTGCTGCACACTGAGAGCCACCTGGCTTCAGCTAGTATCCAAGCCTGGGCACCCTTGGAACATACCTGCATGTACAGCTTGAGGCACAGGAGCAAGGCTAAAGCATAGTACTGCAGGACTGGTGAGCTGGGTTTTGCTAAGATGGTTAGCAATTTCATCAAGGTCTAGTTTAAGGAGTGGAAGGTGAGGGTTATTTACTTAAATTAGCAAGGTTTCAAATGCAAGAGAACATGCAGAAACATAGGAAGAACAATAACACCTACCAACTCACATACATTACCATAAAGAGGAAATTGGAGTGTCATTTTATTAACTTTATCATGCTGAAGGTATTGAACCTCAAAAAGACCACAAAATTTTTGCAGTCTAGTACAGGCAATAAGACTAGTGCTGGCAACTCTGAATTGAAGAATTATGCAGCAAGAACAAGGCCAAACAGATAAGAAAGTTTCCGCATAGTGAGAGATTGATAGTTTACCTTTGCTTTGCTGCCTGGTTGTTTCTACAGAAACACACATACTCCCCTTAGTGAAGAGTAAGGGGTTCATTTATTTTTTTCTTTTTAATAACTAAGCTTTCAAATTCAGTTACCCCAAAATAAACCATTTTGAAAGAATAGGGTGCAAGGAAAAATTGTTTTGTTACTGTTGATGGCAGAATATAAACATAGGCTTGATGCATGACAGCAAAAATAATGTAATTTTTTCCGCTTATTTTCCTGTGACATTTTATGATGTTGTATAAAAGGATAATGTATTTTTTCCCTTCATACCCTGCTTTAATTCTAATAATTAATTTTTAAAGGAAAATAGCAGAAATAAAAATGGGTCTGGAGCTAGGGACAAAATAATGGAAGATATTAATAGAACAGTACATGAAAAGGTAGTGGAAATAATGGAAGTGTTTTTAGAAAAGGGACATGATACTGTATAAGAAATAATGAATTACATGGAAAAGATAAATTGAGCTTTCCTGATGATCTTTTCTACTAATTCAGGAACAAGGTGACATTTTGCAACATTTCCAAAGCAATATATTTAAATTGGAAGAAGGCATTTACTTTTATTTCCCCTGTTTTTAAAAACAACATGTACTTAAGTTCTGGTCATCCACTGTCACAAGATAGCATGATATTTACTAAAAGTGGAACAAAACCGCAAATGTACATTAGGAAAGAAACATACAGGTATGTATTGGATAGGATACAAAAACCCGAGGTCTCTAAACCCGAGGTCTCTAAATTCCCTTCATCTGAGCCTTTGCTCTAATTACTGATATTTGGTGATAGAATGAAATCCTTTTGCACACTTTGCTTTGTAATGGTCCATTGCCATAAGTAGTGTTAATTTTTTTTTTTTTAAGTATTCAATTACTGAACTGCTCAGTTTTGCATACAGTATCTTACATGCTTGAATTAATTTTAACTTAGCACTTAAATGCCCTAACATGGATTCTGGTAAGCAATATACAGGTAAGTTAAATCCTCCCGAGCCCTCATCTGACTTCCAGTGTGTGCCTGTAACAAGCATATGAGGATTGGGCTCTGTTTCCGTCTTTTTCTGACAGTTTATTTTTCTCCCCTTCCACTCATTTTTGTTTGTTTTAACATAAAGTGCGCAGCTGTTTAACACGTGTTATATTAAATGTTTTGTGGAGCAGAAGCCATGCTTTGCTATGTTTACGCATGTGGTTTGATTGCTGATAGGAGCCTTTGTGCATGACCCTTTGTGATAAAAACAGTAATTTTGCTGTCTTTGTCATAGCTGGTATAGTTGTGCTTTTATGTAGCACAGTCCAATGAATCTGTGGAAGAGAAAGGGATTGTGAATGCCACTGCATTTCCAGTCCCACAGGTAACTGGTTTTGCCTCAGAAGGTGCAAGGTGAACTGTTCTTCAGTGACTGGAAACTCTGAGCCCCTGCTGTGACTGCAGCACTGCAAATCCTGATCCACTTAAATTGTTGTGTAATTTCTGGTGCATATATATTTATATGGCCACAGAGGCAATTCATATTGCCCAGAGAGGCTGTGGATGCCCCATCCCTGGAGGTGTTCATGGGCAGATTGGATAGTGAGTGACATCCTTGCCCTCAGCAGGGGGGTTGGAACTAGACGGTCTTTAAGGTCCTTTCCAACACAAAACATTCTATAATTTTCTGATCTTTACAAATACTATTATTCTAAACTCCTTTTTTCCATCATACATGTATAGGAGAGAAGGCAAAAATGAGTTTTGCTGGCTTCCACCACAGCTTTTCTAGTCCTCTCCAGGTTTCAGCCTACTCTGATTCTGCTCCTGGTGACTTGCCTCCTCCTTTGCCCACCTTCCCAGTCATGGCTTTCAGAGAAGAGGGAAGATGATTCTGCCCTTAGCACTATCTCATGGAGCATATGTGTTGTGAGTTGCCATCCACACCTTCATACACCTCTCTGGCTCAACCCAGAACAGTTTTTTCTCCTTGATGGGAGGGATTTAGACTAAGCCTTGCAAAACCAGCTGACAAGTCACACTTCTTGTTCAAGAAAGAGCAAGAGCTATTGGCACAATTGGGTCCTGGACACCTTCCCATCCTGTGGAAGCACTGGTGGACTCTGGACATGTGGTAGGAAGGTGGTGAAAGGACTTCTCTTGTAGTAGCCATGACTGGCAGGTGTTCAGCCGCCAGCCACGGCAAATGGTAGGAGGGTGAGGCAGCACCCTGGTGCTTCCACCCACCCTGCAGAGCTTCAGCCGTGCCTTGGGTCATGGGACACTCACCAGCTCAGGCTCACAGCAGCACCCTAAGCCCAGCATCTGGAACAGAGCAGGCAAGGGAGGTGCAGGGAAGGCAGGACCCTTCAGAGAGGCAGCACCAGTTCTTTTCCTTCTGTAACACACCTGCTGGGGGAGGTCTAGGCTTACGCCTGTCTGAGGCCTCCCTGTTGTTACAGCTTCCACTCTTGGAGACCCTGACAGACCCCAGCTGTAGGTCCACAGCTGGCTCTGCCCTGGGTCGCTGCAGATCCTCTCATCTCCTAAATGGTGCCTGGGGAATTGCTTGTATGTAACAGGGTACCTTGCTGCAGTGGGGCACTTCTGTCTCTTTGCAGATAGTTTTTAACACATGGAATAATTTGATCCTGTAGTATCTATTATCTCCTGTAATTTTCATTTTGGTGTTACCCAATTTTGTATATTTGTGTGAGGACTTCTAGGCACCTAATTGCTCTCTGCATGCACTGGCAGTGCACTAGGTGCCAGCACTTACTGAAACCTGTTTGAAAAGTGAACGGTATGACTCTGAAATGTCAGTTGTGAAGGAGGTAGAAGACAAGAAAGAAGCACCAGTTCAGTAATTTCTTTAGACTTTTTTTTCAATACTGTCAAAAAAACAAGAACTCATCCCACTTGGTACCAATAATTCCTCCCTCAGCTGTTTTTATATATGTTTGCAGATGTAGCCCCTAAAGCAAAGCAGCAGAATCATTTGGGATTAAAAACCTCATAACCTTCTCTATGAGACGGCAGTGTTTTGGTGGGATTTGGGGTTGATTTTGGTGATCAAATAATTTCATTGATATGGTTTGAAGTGTAGCCATACAGACATTTGGATTTGAGACAGCTAGGAGGGAATACACTGTGGGGAGGCAGAGTGTACTCCCTTTCTTTTCCTCTTGCCCTTACTGTGTCTGTGTCAGCACAATGCTAGAACAGCACCAAGGTAGTTACTTTTATCAGAAAACAAAAAAAGGCACCTCTTTGATACTGAGTCCAAAAGTAATTGTTCGGCTTCATATGGATCCGTGGGCCTCTGCCAGTGCCTGGGTTTGGGCAAAGTTAGTTGGTGGCTCAGCTTCATGTAATTGACAGTCATTCTGATTTCTGCACTGTGGTGTAATTGCTTGAAAAAACATGTTATTTGATGATTAAGATTCTGGACTGAATTGTGTTCTTTTGGGTTCTTGCACTGTTTCTCCATCAGGGACTTGGTTTCAGTGGTGTGCAGCTGCTGGAGTTGATTTACAGTGCTGCGGCTGTGGCTAGTCATAAATAAATCCTCTTATATAGTTGTTATGAACACCTGTTAGATCATCTGTCAGCAAAGCGCTGTTCACATTTATCATGGTGCGGTAGTTATTTTACCTCAATCCATTTCCGACTGACTCGGCCTCCATCACTGGATTACTATTACCACACCATAATCGCTCGTTTCCACTCCATGTTACAACTTGCAGATAAAAGATTTCACTACTTGGCCAAATTTCATAAATAAAGGAGCAGTTCAGTGCAGTAAAAGTTTATTTTTGTCATCATTTGTCACCCCATTATTCTATAAATCAAATGGAATAGCGCTATTGCTAGCTCAGGCGTTGCTGTCAGCCCTAGACATAGAAATGGTCCGTTTCTTCTTTTTAGATGAGATGACATGTCTTTCAGACTTAACTGGCTTATGGCTTTGTTTCACCCATTTTATTTTATCGGCCCTTCAGAAAAATCCTTGGGGACTGGAGAGACTAAAGAAGTAAAATGGAATCAGAAAACACAGTAAAACATGCTGCTTTAGCTGTTTTATGTACATTTCACTCCCCCACAATCATTCATTTACAAACTTCTCTGCAAAAATAATGGATCTGGATATAAACAGCCCCTCAATTCATTCTCCAGCTTTACACAGACTTTATCATTCATGTCAAACCCTGGGTATGAAAAGGCTCCGGAGAGGGTGCTACAAAGTCCTGCTAATGCTTCTGCTCCTAAATGGACTTCCAAACTGCTCAGGGATCGCATTGTGGGATTTGCTTTTGTTTCAATGGTCTGTGCTGATGACTTGCATTTCGGGGCCTGAACCATCTAATAATGCTGTGCTGTGCCTTGCTACACAGCTTCACAATCAAAACCTTCAGGGTTCAGGATGTTCCTCCATGCCGTCCCAGGCACAGCTGTCACAGAAATGTTGTTTGCTTTTTTTTGGTTTTTCAATAATTTCCTAACTCTAACTATAAAATCTCTACCTGGGCCATGCCTTGATTTTTTGGTTCTGTGTCTGTTACAGATGCTTGGGGTTTTCTTGATTTATTGAGAAGTTAGGAGATGGATCTCAGAGTAAATTTTGAAGAAAGCAATATTCCTTGGTTTAAAAAGAGCCAGATAGGATGATGATAAAGAGATGGGGTAATAGAAAAGGGTTTATAGTTGATATTATATTTCTGAGTTGGTTCTAATTCAAGTTACATTCTTCATAGTCATTATGTAGCTCATAAATTCAATAAAGTGTTTTACTATTACTATAAAAATGACAGGAGGGGGGTTTTATGTTGTAAGTTTCGTTAGTTGCTCTTCCTGTTTTATGTTGAAGTTCTCAGGCCGTTATGTCATTAAACTCCTTGGAGTCTGAAGGGCTCAGGCCCCTCTCTTCCTTATCACTGGTGCAGTGCCTGCTGTGGGGCAAATGTCTGTGTGACCAGTCTCTGTCCACCATCACTGTCCTTGTCAATGACTCTCTGTGGTTCCGTTTCGGATTTGTTTTTAATTCAGAAGCTCAGATACCTGCCTTTGTGAGGAGGCAATTGGGGTTTCAGAGTGGCTGTGGCCCCACTTTGGATTCTGAGCTCTGGACATCAATTCTCATCTCCGGCTGAGCCACTCGTGTGAAAATGGCCAGACCGTCTTATTGCAGTGGGTCTTGGATGGCTGTGGGAAGAGCCTGCTGACAAAGAGAAATGCTGCACTATGGAAATAAAATTACTCTAGAGAGTTCACCCTCCCTTTCGCCTTCCCAGAGACTCTTGCTGTGACTTTTCTCCAACCACTTGTGTTGTAAAATTAAGCACATGTCTAGGTTTGAGATTCTTGTTCAGTGTTTCTATGTGCAGATGCTTGCAAACATAGCCTTAAGCATTTGCTGTGGAGGTCTCTAAAGGAAAATCCAGGAAGGGTTTTCCTTTTTCACTGATGGAGGAGAGGAATTTTTTCAAAGGCACTGTAGAATTTCTGTTATTTCTGCTTCATTAGGGGAAAGAAGCCTCGAATATCTGACCCTAGAGTCTTTGCTTTCTCCAGATGTTTGCTTTGCACACAAATAATCTGCATGAAAACAGCAACTGCTAATTCAGTGGCCAAAGTGCATCAGGACCCTAATCTAAAACCTCCCAATCCATCCAGCTGTCTGGCATTTGCTATTATAGGGCACCAACAGAGAAATGAGGCTGTGGCTTTATCACTGCACCCTGGGTGACAACTTGATTTTCTGCTTTCACCGCAGGCAGCAGCAGCCCAACATGATGGGGCTGTTAATTTGTGCATTTCATGGTGTCTGTCAGGGGGCTGGGAGAGGAGGGTTTCAGGGGAAGGGAATGGAGCATGTCCCAGCCTCGGAAGCACCTGTCTGCATTGACGGCACAGAGCACTTCTTATTAGCGTGCAGGTCTCTAAATGCAGCCCCAGGATGACAGCCTGGCATTCCCAGCACCCACACAGTGTGACAGGCGCAGGCAGCCGGTCCCATTGTTTGCCCTTGATGAGCATGTCATTAATGGAAATGGAAGAAAGTGAGGGCCACATCAGTATTCAAATAGCCTCCATCCTCTCTGCCATTCAACCGCCTGGCTCAGGCGGCTGCAGATTTCCTTCTGCAGCTCCACTTACACGTTTTCACAGATTTATTCCCATTGCATACAAATTCCCTCCATGTGGCTCTGGCCCCATGCCCCCCCATTCCCCTCATATGCACAAACGTGTTCTCCAGCATCATCTGATCCACCAAAAATAAAGTGGGTGTTCTTTCCCTTCCTCCCTGTTTTGTGAATTGATAAGTACCATTACCAAATACTTGCTATTTACAATCCAGGAAATGGAAGGTGCTATTTATTTAATCTTGAAGCATCAAGCAAGGGGCTGATATATTGTTTGTAATGTCCTTGTTTGCTCACAAGCAGCTATTGATGCTTGTCTGAGTGACCTCTTTCTCTACAGTACATTGTAATATATTCGGTTTTGGACATTTCACCTGGTAAGTATGAAGTAAGAGGATTGCAGGCAGAAGGAGAAATAACTAAAAAATCCATATGTCTCCTTAATGACAATATTACTGAAAACATCATTAAAGTCATGCTGTTCTCCCTCAAGACCTTTTTTTGAAGTTCTGTGCTTTAGCAACAGCCAGACCATGGATACCTGGAGACTCATCTCACTGGGGTACAGCATCTTAGGCTGTCAGGACCCCTTCGATCTTGCATGTACGGTCCATGGTCTCTTTGGGGGCAGGTGGTGTGTTTGCCTTCTATATTTTTATGCATGGACTACAGTAGAACAGAGGTTGATGATTAGGGCTTCTGAGCAGTCCAGCAAAACAAATAACAAAATATCAAACTGCTGGTATGAAGAATGTACCTTGAGCAGACTGGCATCTGGCCAGATCTTAAATGTATGTTTTTGTGCTTTAGTTTTGTGTTAGTCTGTTTCTGTAATAATATAATTAGTGCTCACAGGGGAAGCTATTGACACTACCACCAGGATCAGGTTGCTCTTTGCAGTATTTCCAAATCATTCTCGTTACACATCCAGCTTGCAGGTTGGATGTGGTACCCCTTGCCTTTTGTCTGCTCTTGTCCTCTCCAACCAGTAATTTAACCTCAAAACTAAAGCTCTCTCCCCTAATAAAAGCCTGGAGCCAAAAATGAATGAACACTGCTGGGTGATTTCCAAATCTTGGAACATTTTGTATCCCTGTTTAACCCCAAGCAGAGTGGGAGAAAGTGAGCCCAGAGATTTTCCATTTGTCAGTTCCAAAACATTAGTTAGTTCCAAAACTACATAGCAGAAGCAGAGCTCTTACAAAACATTTTGACAAGCAAAACTGCTGCTTCCTCATACTGTCCTTTCTGACACTACTCCCAGCACTGCTCCAGAGTCAGGAATCCTCCAGGCATGTAGATAGGGTTGGTCTTGGATGTGTTTGCCGTAATAAGTGCTTTTCTTCCACTGGTGACAGTGGGGACTGCCCCAGCAGTCTGTTCCCTGCAGCTTGGGTCCTGGAACGAGTGCAGTGGTGGCATCCATCTGGTTTTGGCTGTCATCTCTGGGAGCAGGATGGTGAAATGTTCGGGTTGCCACTTAGGTGCAGAAGGTGCATCCCAGCGTGATGTTTGTGAGCATGCACACATTGTTTTGTCTTGGCTCCTACTGCTTCCCCTGCTTTCCCATCTTTTGCTGACCAGCTTGGATTGCAGAATAAGGTTGGGTCTCACCTTTCTGTACTTTGTGCAAGAGCACTCCGATTTCAGTAGGAACCTCTAGGTGTTGCTGTGATATAAATAAAAATTGTCTTTGGGCATTAATTCAAAGAGGGCAGTAAAAGTTGATGGACACCAAGAGAAGAAACCTGTAAGTTCTCTTGTTTAGAATGATTAATAAGTTTGGCTCAGTTTAATAATTCAACAAATTGCAGAAATTGCATCTTATCAGGCTGCTTTCAGCTCAAATTAAAAGGAAAAAAAAGAAAGGTTTCTCCATTGTGTCCACTGGCAAGCACTCAAAGACCAGTCTTTCTTCACCAGAAATACATCTAGAAATGGCTGTAAGGATATGCTGAAAACTTTAAAATTAAAGCCAGCTGTGGTGTTATGGCAAGTCAAGTGCCCTTTTCCTGGGTCACAGCCACAAGCAACATCCAAACGAAATTAGGGGGCAAGTAGCTTACCTAGAAAAAGCAGAAAATTTTCAAAACTGATATATCAAAACATTGTGTTCTAGAAACCAAAATGTTACTGTCTTCAATATTAGTTTAAGAGAATTTTATGTGGCAGCTATCCTGAAACAGGATGTTGCACAATGTACATATCAGGGACAACAGAAACAAGTTAAGAAAAATACTAAATCCTATTCTGGAGAAATTGGCTACTGTTGTGCTTTTAAAACTAAGACTCTATCATTTTAAAAGTAATTTGGAAAACATAATAGATATGCATCTAATGTGGCACCAGGAGGTAGAACTTGAAAATGGAGACCAGACTTCCATAGAAAAAGTTTATGTGGTACATTTTCAGAAAAAATGAGTAATTTTAAATGCATCATACATTACTGGAAACTACAGACAGCACCTGATTTTTCTCAGTTCAATGCATAGTCCTCTGAGAAGCAAATCCCTGGCCGATCTTCAGCTGGACACCATAAAAGCTGAAACAAATGGGATGGATATGTCTATATCCATCTGTACCCAATGGCTTGCAGGTAGTGACAGTCATCTAATTGCAAACTTGGTCAGGAATGTCATTATCTCAGGCAGACTTTATCTCCTTGGGTTGAGGTTGTGGCTCCTGCATTTTTAACACCTTGACTTGTCAAAGAGCTGTCCGTACTGTGCTTCATTGCTTAGCCATCCTACAAATTCAGTGGAGATCAGAAGTCATCAGTAATTTATTTTCTTTGGGTTTGATAAAGTCAGAGGTAGATTTTATCTCTGGCAATGCAACTTAGAAATTTTGTGGATGATACCCAAAGGACATGTCTGGATTTGTCATCTACAGAGCAGATCTGTGCACATACAACAGTGCACCATGAGCAAGAGGACAATTTCACAATCAGTATGTAGTTTTTTAACTTACTAGGCTTGTACGCTTTATTCTTCAGGGAAGATACCATTTTTCCTTTGTGATACCCAGGTTATGCCACTCCTTCATGGAGGATAGTGTAACAGCCTTTAGGTAACATGCAAACTGTTATTGCAATACCTAAAAGACCCTTGGGAAGATCACTGAATAGTGTGTTCCCCATGTCCACGATAAATAGGAAATTATCTGAAACTAGGGACAGGCTAGTGACAGATATCTGACAGTCACAGAACAGGCTGGCTGGAGAGGTTGTGGAAGTTCCAGAACTAGAAATCATTATAAGTTAAATAAAGTATCTGTCAGGATGACATACAGTACAGCTTTAGGACACAGACAAGATGATTTCCATTCCTTTTTTTTTTTTTTTCTTTCTGTGAATGTATAAGGAATATCTAAAATCTAGTTGATCTTTCATCCTACGTACTTCTTGATTAAGTTTATATACTTGGACCACTAGGAAACAAAAAACAGTTTGTTCAGTTGCTTTCTGCTTTGCTCTTTTCTGTGCTCTCATCTCCTGGCCAAGTGTCCGCGTTCCTTTTTCTTTGGTCTGTGAAGTGGTCAAACACACAATTATGAATATGTGGAGTGGCATAAATTATGAATTAAGATTACCTACTTTCTGATACTCAGATTATTGCTACTAAGTAACACGTATCAGTGACTGTGTTTTATACCACTACGTGCTGCCAGCTCCTGCCTTTCCAGAGGAGGAACATAATTCTGCACTGGTTCTTTGTAACAAAATATTTTGCTTGTCACAAATATATACTCCTCAAGAGGTGTAAAATCTTTCTATTGAACAATTTAAAAGTAGCATAACACTGTCTCTACTGCTGATTTTCCTATTTTGCCTATTTACTCTTGTTCCATTCCATCATATCTCTCTTGACGACATATCTGTGCTGCCTTCCTTTCCCAGGGCCCTATTATCAAAGCAGTTCTTCATAGCTTGGCACCCATTTTGATTGCTTCAGCTTTTCTCTGCATTTTTCCATTCAAAATGTTTCAGTTTATTTACTAAGCAGTGTATTTGGTATGTTTGAAGGAAAAACTAAGTAAAAATTTGTTCTTTTTTAAAGAATCAGGCAGATAGCGTCACTTATGTTGCCTTTTTCAAAGTACTTCTTTTAACCATGAAGAAATTTTCGGGCTGAATTTCCAGCGACCCTTAAAAGTTGCTGTTTTTTAATAGCGTGTTTTCCTCAAGGACTTCATCTTTGCCCTTCAATTTCATAATATTTGGAGCACATTCATCCATCTTCTCTTACCTTTTTTTTCCTTCTGGAGTTCTAATAGCTGTAAGCAGAATTTTCCAGAAAGTCTCACTTCACTGCTCCACTTCTGAAGGCAGTTCCTTGGACCAATTTGCAGAACACAAAGGAAAGGGAAAGATTATTGCCAGTGCAACACTTCCAGCATCCTCACTGGATGGCTTCCCTGCATGTGAAAGTAAAAGCTATAGTGAGTACTGGTGAGACTGGTAGTGTGCTGCAATATCTGGGTTCACCTTTCAAGGGGGTGGTATAGTTGTATTAATTGAAAATTTGTCCTTTTTTTTCTCTTCACATGCCTTGAAGTGAAAGTTGCTGTAAAGTGAAAGTTGCTTCCCCTTTGGTGCTTCATTTCAGCTGCAATTAGTCAATGGGTTTATGTAGTGCCCACAAAGCAGCTCTGTCACTCCCCTCCTCATCTGGCAGGTGATAGAGAATATAAAAAAAAAGGCTCATGGGCTGAAATAAGGACAGGGAGAGATCACCCACTGTCATGGGCAAAACTGGTTTGATGGGATTGACCTGCCTCAGAAGACTGCCTGAGGTCTTTCAGGGGCTGCAGGTGGATCTCTGCTCCACCATGGTCCTGCATGGGCTGGAGGGGCACAGCTGCCTCTCTGTGATGTGCACCATGGGCTGCAGGAAATCTCAGCTTTGATGCCTGGAGGATCTCCTGCCCCTCTTTCTCCACTGACCTTGGGTCTGCAGAGTAGTTCCTCTCACATAATCTCACCCTTCTCTGGGGCTGCAGTTGCTCTTGTGCAGGTTTTTTCCCACTTCTTGAATACATTATCCCAGAGGTGCTGCCACCATTGCTGATGGGCTCGGCCTTGGGCAGCGACAGGTCCACCCTAGAGCCACCTGGCACTGGCTCTTTTGGACATGGGTGTAGCCTCTGGCAGTTTCTCGCAGAAGCCACCCCTGTAACCAAAAACTTGCCACACAAACCCAATAAAGTTTGGCTGAAAAGTTCTTGCTTTTTCTCATGCACCACTCCAAATTCATATGTTTTCTTTGTGTTTTCACAGAAATTCCATTCATGCTAGTATAGATATAGAAGAGCCAAAGAGACAGAGGTGATATCTTTATGGCACAGTATCCAAACATGGCAAAGAAATAGGCAGCTTTAGAACCAATGGCAAAATTAGAAAAATTTTGAAAGTGGTCACTAGAAAACCTGAATCAGAAATGAAATGTCTGCACTGCCTTTACTTTTCAAGGAAAAATAGTATGTGTTATTTAGATGTTTGTGACATATGGAAGGTCTCTGTGTTTCCCATATGAGGACATATTACTCAGAGACCTAGTTGTGAGAAAGGATGGTTTCTCCGTTTGTATTAAAAGTCAAGATGAGAAGTGTGATATAAGTGTGACTTTGACATATTTGGATGTACGTGTATATACTTGAGAAGTAAACTAGAGAAAATTATATACTTGTCAACACAATCTTGTCCTGAGGAAGACTTCTTCTGGAAGCCCACCAGCAGATATTGCTCGTGTTGTGCTGTATGTCATTTGGTATGATTTTTTTGTCATATCTTTGATATTTTGAATGTTTTGAGAATAAGTGAGCCACAATTTTGGCCTGTTTCTTCTGGATTTTTAGCATTATTTAAATAGTAAATACATATGTAAACATCTTCCCTTTTTAAAAGAAAAGTCTACATTTGGATGAAAACTAAACAGATTATTTCTTTCAAATCATACATGGAATATTGCCTTCCTCATTACACTGGTTTTGTTTCACTGACTGTAGTCCTGTATTCTGACTGTATACCCTGATATACCCTGATATTTGTTTTTAATGAGATGCACTTCTGTTCTTTCACTGCTTACTAACACTTTAATTTGAGAAGCTGTTTTCGCCAGCCCTGCAAATATCCAGTGTTTTTTGCAAAGTCAAGTCCATTTCCTGCAATAACCTTGCTTTGACCTATTATCAGTTATATCACAAATTATTCAGTCTCTAATTGGTTCGTCTTTTAACTACAAATTCACATGACTTAGCTTTATTACATAGCTCTATGACAAGCTTATGTGGATTAAAGCAGGCTCACATTTTTAAGGAAGCTTCTCCAGCTGCTTGTACTTCCCTTCATTTTACTGCTAGGATATATTGTTATAGTTGTTAATATTAGGTTTTTAGATATATTGTTGTCATTCCTAAAGATCTCAATTCTGTTTTAGGCGTTATGTGGAACTTTTTTCAAAACCTAGCAAGACTTTAGCATGTAAAGCATGAGTATAGCAGTATGGAGGACCTTCCCTTCTCTGGTTACTGCACTCCGGTTTTTTCAGGAAATCTGAAGATGCTGTAGCTTCTTACTCCTTTTAGCCAGATCTGAAACAAAGGGATGAAGTTTTCTTGGTATCTACCAAAAATAGAGTTTAATACTGTAGCAAGTGACTAGCATGCAACATGTACATGGGTGGTAAAAGGCTAGATGGTCTTTCTCTGATCCCTTGCTCTTTTAACATGAGACAAAAACACAGCACCTGTTTACACTATAAAATGGACATCTAAACTAGACAGAAACGCTACAGAGGAAGAATTTCAAGACAGTTCATAACCCAGGCTAGTAGTCAAACATATCCATTTGCAGTAAACATGAACTGGAGCTGAACAGCTAGAAAGAACTTGCCTCTCTCCATTAATCTATATAGAGAATTGGTTTTTTTAAATAAGCAAACCGAGGAGTTGTTATCTTTTTCCATACAGAACATTATATTATCTGCCATACTAATATTTTGCCTGTTGGTAAGATTCCTACCCTTTATTCAGATGCATGGCCAGGTCTCTAGCGGCTGCTCAGGATGCACCACAAAAAGGGAGAAAGAGTCTTATCCTTGATGCAGCCACCACCTAAAACAATGCTTGAAGGAGAATAGCTATTCAGTCTGCCCAAGCATTCATTCATATAGCATAGGGCTTGTTGTTCTGCAGTCTCTCATCTCTCCATTAATTAATGGTGAAAATGCATATAACTAGGAAAACAGCAAACATAAGCAGGGAATTAATTTATTTTTCATAAATAGAGATTGCTTCATCAGTAGAAAAGCAAAGACCTGAAGTGTCTCTTCATGTTCCAATTTTTGTTCTGAAGCTGCCTGTTCCGTTGCTTTCTCATCTCTTCTATTTAAACCAAACAACAATCAATTGATTATGACATTAAAAAAATATTGTGGCTGAGGAAGAAAGTACTTCTGAGAGAGATTCAGGTTCAGCAGCTGGAAATGAGGAGAAAAAATTGGGACTACACCAGTCTAATTGGTTTTGTTATAGAACAAAATTAGCTGAAGCCAAAGAGCAGTAAAATGCACTCACCTTTATTGTAAGCATTTGAAGCTGCACTAAATGGAATGGGAGAAAAATCTGCTCTTTGCTCATGGCACAAGGCATATATTAGAAAATAAAAACAATTAGTTGTAGAAACAACAATTGAATTGTGCAAAGTGTTTTGCCTGGATTCCAGGAATGGTGACTTTAATGAGGCCCTGCACTTCACAAATGCTAAAGCCGTTCTTAAATGAGGTTTAATAGAATATTTTCACTTTCTTTCAGCTCTTTGTCCTCAAACACATAGGTACCCCAGAGCGTGCACATATTATTGAAGCAAGTTTTACACAATTCATCTCCTCTACCTGATGAATACACTACTAAATATACAACAGCTCCTTATCAGATCCTCACACAAGAAATCAGTGGCCTTCAAATCAAATCAGAGGCCTATGTGCTTCTTCTGCTCTGCATTACAAAAAAAGATTTTAATTAGACAAGAGACACAGTTCCCATTGCCCATGAAATGAAACCTGGAATCNAGCCACTGCTGACTGGAGTTAGGAATATGACCTATCACCATACAGGACCTATATGATGGGCTTTATACTTTGGGTTGTGAAGATAATGGTTTGAATTCAAAGATGTGTCCCTTGAAAAGGAGGGAGCAAACACAACTGTGCCAGAGTGTTGTCTCTTTTGGCGATGCATTGAATCTTCAGGATTAATCTGCTTTGCTTGTCTTGAGGGACAATAGGACAAACTTGAGGCACAGATGGGCCATCACCTCAACAGGTACCAAAAATGTGAAGTTTACCATTAGAGTAAGTGCTGTCATAACCCTCCTAGTACCAGTACTGGGTCCTAATGCTTCAGGCCTTCTTGATCTTGTATAGATAAGCAAACATGCACAAAGAATAACATCTGTTACATTTTGATCCACTTAGAAAGCATAACGGAAATATTTTTTTAATACCTGAAAACAGAGTGTGGGAAGAGGGATGTTGGTGTTGGTGTGGCACTGTTCTTTCATTTTTTCCTGCTTAATAATGTTATTGGGCTGTTTTTGTTCTAAAACAAGAGATGAGGATAAAATGACAGGAAAATAATTTCATGGTCTAAAACCCTGTCAATTTCTGGAACAGTTTGCCCTGAGCTGAAATCCAGGAGGNNCTAGAGAGCGAGTCTGTGTTTGTTTTTAGCGTGTGTGTGTGTGTGTGTGTGTGTGTGTGTGTGTGTGTGTGTGTGTGTGTGTGTGTCTTCTACCTTCTTGTTGTAATTATAGATAACTTTCTTAAATTCTTCCGAGCATTACTGGAATATTTCTGCTTGTCAGCACATCAGAACACAAACCCAGCAGAATGGAAGGTACACAGTTTACACTTTAAAATTTTTTCAATGTTAAAACTGTAGGCAAGGGCTGAAATACTCTGTGGGTTGAATGGAGAGTTCCAGAGAGTCCATGGAATTTCCAGACTTCCAGCAGGCAACTGCTAGCCTTCTGTGCTGCTACCAACCCTGTAGCTGATAACAAGGAGTGGTGGCCTCTTCCAAATGATTTGATGTACCATTTCAGTTTCCAGTGGAGCAATTGCCCACTCTGTAAGAAACAATTATCACACTGCATAGTAATTTAGAGAAGACACAGAATGGAAATGGAGACAGGGTGATGGAACAGAATGCGGCCTCCTTCAGCTCAGAGCTGTGGTCTGTTAAGAGTGCTTATGTTACTGCAGTCCACTGTGCTTGTGAATACAAATAGGAATTTGATTTTGAAGGATCTAAAGATTTTGAATTGAAGGAACTTTTAGACTGGATAGGGCAAGGCAACTAACACCTTGGAAGTAGATTCATGAACTGCCTGATCTTTGACTCATACAAAAATGGTGTACAAACATCTCAACCATAACTCGTTATGGAAAGTATTATATAA
>VYZQ01037898.1:34881-59742 GCA_013400655.1 Mystacornis crossleyi
AAACCAGTAAAAATTCTAATTAGCACTCTAATTTTTCAGGCCATCCAGGATGCTGGCAACACTTTTCAGGTGAGCTCAGGTGTTATGAGAGGTGATGCTGTTGCAGTAGGTGGCACTATCCCCCTCCTCCAGCCACAACAGCACCACCAAATACGGGGAAGTGCCATCTTTGGGATGAGACATAAAACTGAGGCCTTGACCAGTTGCAGTTATTAAAGGTCCCATTGCACTTTCCACAAGATTAACTGTGTTAACCTCAGTGTCCTGGCTGATTGCATTCTGTCTTCCTAAATTCCCCCTGTAGTTTCAACTGGACAAGTTAATCTGCACTTCCTGTTTCAGATATCCCAGGAACTGTTGCTGTGCTTGGACACACAGCTGCTGTGCTTCATCCTCTGACATGCTCCAGTGACAGCCAGTGCAGACACCCTGAACGTTGCATGGCCACACTGATTCCCCAAGGAGAGTGGAAGAAGAGGGCATAGTTGTGACCTGCATTTTCAACAAAATGACGTGACATCCTGGAGAGGGAATGCACTCTTCAAAATAGATCAATCATTGCACCACCAGCAAATGGCAATAGCAGTTATTTGATGGGACATCCTGCTGAGTCACATAAATCCATCTTTCCAAGGCACAATGCCTTATGGACCATCCCCTGGTGCAGGTGGTCATTGCTGTCCATCTCACTCCAGGCAAGATGCTTGGCCAAATCCATTCCTAGGTTTTTATCTCTGGAGACGCAGAGCAGGAGCATGCAGCGATTTGGTGTGGTTCTAGATTAAGCCCACTAGGCCCTATTTCTGAAACTCTTCTCATACAATTGTCCCTTTCCAAAAGAGACAGAAATGAAGCTCCGTGTGAACTAAGCAGTCCTCTTACAGTGAGAAATTTGCAGCAAGGGAACCTGCTGTGCCCATCACCATAGCTCACACATGGCTTTTACTTTTCTCACAGTTTTGAAGTTTGGTAGCTAGACTCAAGGTTGGGCAAACTGCATTCTTTCTACCTTTAATTCTTCCTGCTGTTTCAGTTGGATATTTCCTTTGTCATTTTGTATCCCAAACTGTTGTGTTTTATTGCTGGAAAACATGTGTTTCATTTCAATGATTGGGGATTACACACACGTGCCTCTGAGTATAATGCAAGGACCTCATGTGAATATAAAGAGTGATTATTTTTCTGTTTATTTAGAGAAAAAAAAGTTATTTGTAACATCTTCTTAACTAGATGGGGAGTAATATTAATATTCGAACTCCATGAGAAGCCTGAAATATAGTATGGATATAAGCTGGCTGGGTGACTGGGTATTTCAAATGAGCCAGGTGTCAAGACAGGAAACATAATTATCATGGAATAAGGAGAAGTTTCTGAAAAATAAACCACAATTGGTTGTCTGTTTTCTACTTTATGACATTTCCACTGAAAATTGTAATTCCTTTCTTTTATGTTCTACTCCCCTTGTACGGAGTGTACCCTTGGGAAGTGGGGCCCAAGAGCCCTTTCTAGGATGGGACAGGGTATTACAGCTTGGTTTGTGCACCAGCATCCTTAATATTTCCTTCCTTTCAGAAGCAAATAGAGCGTACCCTTATCTGAATGCTAATTTCCTAGTTAAAACCCTCCCTTGCTGACAAGGGACTGAAAGAGTTTTAAATCACAGATGTAGAGTATCAAATGCAATAATGCTCTTGCAATAGTGCATTGAAGCCTCAATTAATTAACCCTTGGGCTAAGTAGGCAGGTACATGGTGGTGGCCACAGGCGGTGGATGGATGAGATTTAAATGGGCATCTCATTTCCTCAGCACGGAACATGCCGTTTGGTTCAGAAAGGAGTCATTTTACACACTCGCCTCATTTACGCTCAGCTTTAATCCCTTTAATTCCACCTGAGATCCAAGCAAGAATGGGAAAAGAGAGAGAGGTGCAAAAGGCTACAGAGCTGGGCTTTGTTTACATATGTTTCCCCAGGGGCATCCCCCCCAGCAGAGCCAAGGCTTCTGGCCTTTTCATTCGGCTGTGGGGATCCAAAGCAGTTGTCATATGGAAATGGTTAAAAAGAGATTACAGAGAGCTCTTCACTGCAATCCATCCTGTTTAGAACCTGAAAAGTAAGGAGTAGGGAGAGAAGGCTGAGAAAAGGGGCTGAATTTTATCCTGGTGCATGTTGAGATGCAGTAGGGACTCAGTGTTGGAGGGTCAATTTGTAGAGCCTATGGTGGTGTGGGCCTCCACACAATGACAGCTGCCGCTTCCCCCTCAATGGCCCATATGGGTGCATGTCCACGTATAATGTAAATTGTGTTCCGTGGGTGATGTAAATCTCTGACATCCCTCTGGATGGCTTTTACATGAACGTGTAATGTGGAAGCTTCCCAATCCAGAAAGGGGATGCAATTCTGCCACATATCAAGGGTAACAGACTAATGCTGTAAAAATAAAAGGATCCCCCCCCAATGATTTCTTTGAATCACTTACAGGCTTTTGATCAGGCTGTGCTTTACTCCTCTGTTTTGCCTGCTTTCCTAATGCAGGGATCTGCTAGCAGGACCTTGTGCCAAAATTTTAAGCAGATGTCACAGAATATTTATGGATAATGAATTTTGAATTTATTATAGTTCTTGCACAGAAAAACTGGTATCTCAGCAGAATGCTTCCTTGATCAAAGATATGCAGACAAGTGCATGACCTATGCAACCGACTAACCCAGGTAGAATTTAAAATATCAGATATTTGCAACAAATTTTACCTGAATAGGACTGGAAATTGTCCTCAGAAATTATTCAGGGAATGATTGAGAATAATTAAACTATTTTTAAAACCCAGATTCTCTTTCTTACCAGCCACTGAAAAAAAATGCAAAATGTATTGTATTATTCATTACAGTTACATTAGGTGCCTGGCTATGCTAAAACAGCTGTACACAAGGTAGTGCTACTTATCTGAAGGTATAAAAAGGAGGTTTGGGAGAAGGTCCTGTTTTTAAGGAGATCCAAGCTGTTTGTATTAAATGCTCTGCATCAGTGTGTGTTTGCTCCCACTGCGCGTAGCAGTGCTGTGGAGGATAAAGCTGGACTGTTCTGGTGGGAATGTATCGATGGCATCTGTTTGTTTCTCCAGACCTTATTCTGTGCCAGCCCCATTTATGCGCATCCAGAAGCCTCTAGAGATAAACCCAGCAGTGGGTGATACAAAATGGAAGGATACCCCACAGCCCCCCTTTTCCCCTCTGCCTGCACTGATGGCTGCTGAGGCCAGACACATTCGTCACACCTGTGGGCTGCTGCCTTTTTGTGCAACGTGTGGAGAGATGTCGCCTGGGTCTGGAGCTGTGGGATGATGCACTACTGGGGGTATGATGCACTAGTGTGGGATGATGCCTACCAGAGTCACGGCCCGCCCTGTCCCACCTGCCATCCCCACTGGGCCACAGGGCTGTTCATCTTATTTCCCTCTGCACGATTTACCATCTGTGAGCTTGTCTTTAACCTAATAAAAATCATCTCACTTTTGACTAACAAGAAAAGGAAACAGTGCTCATTGTGGGGTTTGGGGAAAATGGCTTCACTAATCTGCAGGATGAAAATGGAGTGATTTATAGGTGGATTTAACTGTGGGCCATGATTAGGGGGCCGGTAGTAAGTGCATTAGATGTCTAAGTGTGGCAATAGAGTAAATAGGCGTTTTATTTATCGCAGTGCCAGGGGCCTCTTAGCGGAAGAGCGCTTCTCCAAATTGAAATATAGCAGAGTTTACACTCCTGATTAGGGCTTCAAGCGCAGAGCCCAAGGCTATCAGCGAGCAGAAACAACGCTTTCTGACACCTAATTGTCACTGGATTAATGTGCAAACAGGGACAGCAAACAGCAACAACAAATAACCCAGTGTCAGAGCTGCTGGTGGCAGTGTCCACTAAGTGACTGGGGACCAAATTGAAGTTTATATCTCAGAATCCACTGAGATCAATGCATCAGCTGAGCAGATAGGGCTGGAAATATTTTGCTGTTATATGTATTTACATATAGTACAGGTGTGGAGCTAGCTATAAAAAGAAAAATTTGTTTCCATGCCAGATGTGAACCATGTGTGTTGTACTGCCAGATACCAGCAGAGGCTCCCCCTCCAGAAATCCATATCCCCCTTTGAATGCCCCCACACTTACCAAAATTAATTCCTTATAAAGATGCCCAATGTATATGTGTGATTGTGTCTGTAATGAAAGAAGTAAGGCTTGTACAGAGAGGTGATATATTATATCAGACCAGCTGATACTGCATGAGGAAAGATAGACAAGTTTCTGAGCTAAAAAAAGCCTTTCTTATGTAGTAAAATGCATAATCCATATGTGTGAATTCATATGCCTCAGAACAGGCAACTCTTTCCTTCTTTGAATTATTAAGGGGTTCTGTATCAACATTATTCTATGGATTCACAAATATGCCCGTTGTTAGCATGTATATCATGTGAAGCAACGTACCACATGCCTGTAAACTAAGTATGGGAAATATTGTTCGATTTATCTCCTTTATGCTTCGTAGCCATTCAGGTAATTTATGTGAATAAGGTCTTTTGCTCTACGATCTTGTGACTTTCACTGGCATCTCCATATAAAATTTTATAACCCTGTTTGTGAATCAAATCATTCCCACAACTACTGATTCAATCTGGGTTGCCACCTGTCCAGCTCTGGACTGGAGGAAGCAGTTTAGGCATTTGAGCTCTGGATTTTCCACTTCTGAATCCGGTTTGGCTTGCTCATTCCAAGGTATATCTACTCAAGGTCTCACTACTGTGGTAAGATAGACAAAAACCCACCCTGTTCTGTTCATTTACAGAAGCCACCTCTTTTTAAATTGAGAAATTAGTGTAATTTCCTTGGAACAAACAAAAGTGATTAAAAAATGAGCCTGAAAACAAACGCAAGAAAAGGTTAGCAGCCATGGAGTTCACATGTTCAATAATTTTTTCCCATAATTAGCTATTGAAGGAGGAAAAGTCACAAATATATGATTTATGTTGCTAAATGTATTTCTAAAGTTCTTAAGTTTTATTGACCATGAAAGTTGGTCTTTCCCTGTGTTAAGAACTGGAGAAGCTATAGAGCTAGCTAGTAGCTCAATGGTGCAAAGTCTTATGATTTAATCTTGACATTTGCAATTTTTTGCTGTAAAATATTACTTTCTTTATTTCAGGACTTTAGTGTAAAACCTCATAATTTCCTTTAAGCTCCATTTGATTGTCAATTGCACAACTCTCTCCAAATCTTAAAGCTTATGATTTTCATACATATAAGATTTATTTCTTTTGTACCACAATAGAATGTTCTTTGGTGCAAATTCTCCTTATTTCTCTTGCATCTGATCTTTCCCTGCTTGTAGCTAGGATTTTTTTGTGTGTGGGTGACAGACTTTGGGTTTGTGAGCTTTGAACTTTCTGTAGATTCATTTAGAAAGGTTTCAAATATCCATATCTGGAATTGAACCAGCTGCATATCTGATCTACTCTGCTTAATGATTTCCAGGAAGTGGTGGCCTTGCTATTGACATATTTGGAGAAGGAATAGGATCAATTTTCAATATTGAAACCAGTCCAATAGCTATTTACACACAGTTTATTTCAGAGATTCAAAACTGCGCAAGGCTAGGGAGAAAAGGTTTATACTGCAAAATTGCAAATATTTCTCGTTTTCTCTTAGGTCATTTAGAGGCAGAAAATCATAAAACTGGGTTTGCAACAGGGAAGTCCCAAGTTCATTTTGCTAACAATATGCTTGATGAAGTCAATGTATTTTTAATCCAAGTGTAAGGCTCTAAGGACATCCAAGGTGCTGACTAGAGCATGAAAATCTAAATTAATGCTCTGCCAGAATGACAGTACTTAAACAACCAAAATATCACCCACAGGCATTAGGTTTTCTGAGAAGTTCATAATCTATATATTGTTATTGTAAAGATTGTGATTTCATGCAGAAAATAATTCACAAATCATAATTAACATCATTCCCAATAGGTGACCAAAGGCTTTAAATACACATTTTACATTTTGCTGTTTCAAAAAGCTATACAATTCTGTAATACATACATACTACAATACGTATCATATATATTGGGCCATACTGTTCAATATATCAGCAAAGACTCATAAATCAAGAGATTGTTTTTCTTTACTGTATGTAATGTAGATGTTTTATATTTTAATTACATAAAATCTGCCAGTTAATATCTTTTAACCATATAGATCCACATATGTCTGTTCATAGCCAATGAACTATTTGAAACAGGTTAGAACTGGAAGATGCTCATTTTTACAGACTGTTGTAAAATGGATCCTGTTTCCCTACTTGGGCAAAATGCCCAGAGGAGGTAACAGGAATTTTGCCTAAATGAGGACTGCACAATTAGCAGCAAAACATGCCAGTCAGAGTGCTTTGCTCCAAGGAATTCTGAATAGCATTGCCCAAAAGACAATGCCCATGTCTCCCCCACAAACAGGAACAGGCCACTAGGTGTGAGAATTTAGAGCCCTTCCTGCAGAAAGAGGGCAGGTGAAAAAAAAAAAAAGATCGGTTGATTTGTAGCACTAACAAGCAAAATCCAATTGTGAAGGACCTCACTGTGTTGTCCTATCTGCTGGTGATGCCCGCTGCCAGGCTCTGCAAAGGCGCTGGGCTGCAGGCCAGCACAGCCAACTGCAGGACTGGGGCCTGAATCTATTCCTCACTAGCAGAGCTGACTGCAGAATTAAACCTTTCAGCCACAATTTTCGAGTTGATAACACATGGATACAGCAATCCCACCCACGTGACAGCAATTGCAGCACTCAAACAGTTGATCGTGGGCTCCTCTGGGCAAGGAGTTTTTGTTTTATTTATATATAAATCATCCAAGCGCATCTATCATGCTGTATAGATGGTAATAGTAAAGAGATGCTCGTGGCTTCCAGTACAGATGCAGCAAGGAAAACACTGGGAAGGTTCAGGAGGAATGAGAAAAAAGAGAGAAGACAATAAATTGCATTTAGTTCACTGAACTGTTGAGGAAGGAAAAACAATTAAACCCTGGCTTTAACAAACCCTTATTGAGACACTGATTGCTCTGTAACAGAAATAGTTGTGCCACGCTGACATTTGTTCATTAACCAGTCATGAATTTGTGTCACACATCAAATACTAGTAATGAAACAATATTAAAATGATGGTTTGCTTTTTAGCCTGAATACATGATGGGTATTAACACGCCTACACAAACATTTAAAACATCCCATTAAAATATGTGTTTGGACAAATATGAGTTGAGGGTTGGTTTAAATTATTACAGGCTTCAAGAAAACCTCATTTGAACAAAAAGGGGTACTGGTGTGTAAAAAGCACAAGAAAAAAACAGTCTTTCAAGTACTGTAGGGAAGCCAAATTACTCTGCCAAGACACCCATTACAGAAAGGTGGGCTAAAGCAGGAACACAGTGTTGGCTCTACTGGACATTTTCACGCAACAACGTGTCGCGGCATAAATTAAAGTCTGGGCATGGAAGACCTAAACTGCAGAGTTTCATTTCAGTGTGTCAGCTTTTTTATTAATCTTTGTTTTTCTTACCACTCTGTTTTGTGACCACCAGACTGCTACCTGTAAGTTGCAACTGTTGTCATTAGTAATAGAAGCTGTGGTTAGAAGGGTTAATAATGTGAGTTAACGAAGCAGAGTTTAACAGCGAGTTTGAACATCCACAAAGAAATGTGAGTAACCTCTCTGATCAATTACTGGATCCTTTAAAGTGCCTTCATATTTTCAGCTCCTTCAGCATGGTGGGATCAGCCAATCACTCAGCCAGTCCACAGCCACCAGTAAGGGAAGGTCCTGCTTCCATTCCATTTCCTCTTCTTCTCTCCCTCTGCTCCCAGCCAGGCACTTCTGGCACTCGTCATGCACACTGACCCTCCCCAGACTCCTCTGAGAACTGATTCAGTGTGCCAACCTGGCAGAAAACTAATGCAGCTAAAAGGGGGTGATTTTCTGCTGGGTGACTGAGCTGAAAGAAAAGGAGGGAGGTTCTGATGAGCAAAGAAGATGGTGCAAGGCAGGTGGTGGGACCATGTGGCAAGAGTGAGAGAGGGGGAGGGGGAGAGAAGAAAGGACTAGCAAGGAGAGGAGTCAAGATCTGCCTCTCTGGGAATCAACAAACCATGAGACAGCTACTCCTACAACTGCAGATCTGGATGGTGATTTTGTTGTATGAATTGTCTAGCGACAACACTAAATTGAAACGTTCCTCCTCCAAGACTACCAACACAAATGCCAAGTTACCACCAATCCTATTAGCATTCACAATAAACAGCTTGTGAATTGGAGGCAATAGGACACAACAAGTCCAGTAAAAGTACTGGGTTAAAGACAAGTGGCAGTTTGGTAGACTGTGCCTCATCTAGCAGAAAAATAATTTAACTAAATCTCACACTGACAAGTGAAAATAAGTCAAGGTGCAGAAACCACCTTTGGTACTTCCAGTCACAGTGGGGCAGTTTTGACTGAATGGATCACCAGCACAGGGTCCTCTGAGAACCTCCAGCTCAGATGGAGGGGTTTTCCATTGAGACAGCTGAAGTATACAGAGCCTTTCAACTTGAACTACAACAGTTGTACACCTCAAAAAATTCCCTTGCATCTTGTCTTCTGAGTAGGACATCAAATCCTGGATGGGAAGAGTATGCCCCACTACTGAGAAGCCAAAGAAGTTCTGATGAGGGCAAACTCTAATTCTTCTCTAAATATTCTCTAAATGCATTTCCTCTCTGCTTCTATCTGTGAGGATCACTAAGTCCCTGTGTGCTGTTACAGCAAGACATGTAGCCCAAGCAAGACCATTCAGAGCTCTGCAAGTAATAACATAATAGTCCTAATGATCTGATTCTGGGTTTGCTTTTTAGCATTGGAAATGCCTGGCTTAGTTCCAGGAAAATTAAGGGTATATGCAGAAAGAAAACCATCTAGAACATAAGAAGCTGTTATTATAATACCAGTAAGGGCTGAAATATATGCTTCCCAGTGACAGCAGTCGCTAGGATTCTTCACATAAAGTAAGGATTATTCACCTGGGACAGGGCATGGATGGAGAAACTGGAGAACAAGAGGCTGGAGAGCATCTCCATGGGACCAGTGGGTCCTGGCTGATGGCAAGCTGAACATGAGTCAGCAGTGCCCTGGCAGCCAGGAGGGTCACCCATGTCCTGGGGGGCATCAGGCCCAGCATCACCAACTGGGCGAGGGAGGGGATTGTCCTGCTCTGCTGTGCACTGGGGCGGCCTCACATTGAGGTCTTGGGTGCCACAATATAAAATCGACATTAAGCTCTTAGAGAGTGTCTAAAGGAGGATTATGGAGATGGTGAAGGACCTGGAGGGGAAGCCGTATGAGGAATGGCTGAGGTAATTTGGCTTGGGATAAGAGGTGACTGAGGTGAGACCTGCAACTTCCTCCTGAGGGGGATCGGAGGGCCAGGAAATGGTTACTTCTCTGTAGTGGCCATTGACAGCACAAGGAGATGGCATGGAGTTGTGCCAGGGGAGGTTTAGGCTGCATATAAGGAAAAGGTTTTTCAACTAGAGGGTGTTTAGGTACTGGAAGAGGCTCCCCAGGGAAGTAGTCACAGCACCAGCCTGACAGAATTCAAGAAGTGTTGGGACAATGCTTTCAGGCACATGGTGTGACTCTTTTTGTGTCCTGTGCAGGGCCAGGAGTTGGGTTTAATGATCCTTGTGGGCTCCTTCCAACTCAGCATATTTTATGATATTAAGTAAATACACTAACTGATAAAAACACATTGGAAAACAGGTAGCAAAGATGTGTGGGAAACACACTGGATTTTGTGTATGCATAGAGGTATAAAGGTAAAAATATAAAAAAGACAGTGGCTGGTGGTGGACCAACATGCTTTTTGCAACCCATAATTTGAAATCCCCTAAACCAGACAGGGGTATTTTTTGGAGGTCCCAGTCTATGCAAAGCAGCTTAAATCAAAGTGGGACATGGCATTCTGGGACCTTAGTCTCTAGGACTTTTAATATGGATGGAAACTGTGATCATCTATGCTTTGCACAGATGAGGTGTAGCCTTCTAAAGGAGAGAGGAAGTCCCAGTGAGACACTTCTGGAAAGTTCTAACCATAGGGAAGATGAACATCTTGGAAAAATTAAATTAATCCCATAATAGTATATAAATCTGTACAACACTGCCTTTTAAAATATTCCTAACTCTCAGAAGACTTAATCAATGTTATACAAATTACAGAATCATTTAAGAGTGTTGGTAGGATGAAAAACCCCATGCTTTTGTCCCTGTGGAACGTTAACAATATCAAGACAAGCTGGCTATCCAAAATATCAGTAAAATTACATCTCTTCTGCCAAGGTTGATGAAATTATGATGACTACATGTCAGTTTTTTCCTGTTTAAAGGGAAATCTATGGTCAAGTATGCCTTGAAGTTCTTCAGGTTCATTAACAAGGTCAAAATCAATGTTATTTTACTGTTTGGAATCATTTTTGGTGGAACAATGAAAAGAAACCATAGTAGAAGTAGTCTTAATATAATCATTTTCTTTTCATTGTTCTTTATGGGAAAATAATTTGGCCCGAAATTTAGTGGTCCCATCAGGGAGGTGATATCTTTAAAAAGGTGGTCTGAAGGACAGGTTTTACTGTACTTTAATAGGCTTATAGATTAATATAAATCTTAATATTCATAATCTGTACTATTCCTTTTTTCAATATCTCGTTCATCTATACATCTATTTGTAATGTGTGTTTCAAACACAAGTTAAACTTTATTTTATTGAAAGTACCAAGACTGCTTTAGGGATAACAATTTCTAGAACTGTCAGCACATCAAATGTATAGTTAGTTTTTCTCTTGAAAACAATTTTATTAAAAAAAAAAAAAGAAAAAGATATACTGATGCCTTCTAGCTGAATGTTCCTTGAATGTTTAGAAATATCTTATTGCCTGGAATAAAATATGTAGATTAAACAGTGGTTATTGTTGCAATGAAATGCACAGTTATCAGCCCAATTTGTATTCCTGTGCAAAGATAAAAACCTGGAATAATTCCATGCAATTCAGTGTCAAAACTACCAACCTGTTTTTAATAGAGCCGTTTGTAAAATTAATCAAACAATTTTAATTTTCAGGCCTGAAATGCAGCATTGTAAGCTTCCTCCTACAGACCATCTTGTAAGCAGTGTGTAAGTCCACTTTCTGCAGCATGATTTTTCAGAGGAAAAGAATGCTAGAAGGTATACCAGAAAGATGTCTAAGCACTTGAAATATTTGTCCTCAAGGACACCTAGAATATTTATTCTAGGTGCAGTGCCTTTAAGTGGGAGCGGCTGTTGTCATTTCTTGTTGTTGTCATTAGTTTTTATGTAAGCTGTACATAGGAAAATTTACAAGTGTCTGCTAATGCCTCTTTGTATTAACAGGGAACAGCACTAAGCAAATGCTGCTTGTGTGAAGTGATGAACATTACTTTATAATATCCAGCCATTATCTACTAACTGAAAAATTAGTTGAGCTTTGGTAAATTGCATGCACAGGCCAGTACTTATCTACTTTCTGCTGATTAGAGCATGAAATATTTGCATGATTTGTATTGCTTTTACAGAAATCAGGACAGAGCATGTCAAATATCCACAATACATGAAAAAGCAACATCTGCTACATGGAAGATACTGGACGAAATCCTGTTTATGTTCAGTGCAGGTTGTGGTAACAGGCAGGATTATTTTGCAGGTATAGCCCAGCTGAGAATGTGCCCACAAAGTCTGCTTATATTTTTACCTGTCACCTCTTAGCTGTGGAGAATCAAGTGATTAATGTATTACTCTATTGGCTACTACAGAGCTGTTGGTCTGTTTTGAATTTCTTTTAATATGAACTGAGCAGGAAACCACTGTTCACTTTCTAACATGAATACCAAAATGGATTTTGTAACTAATCGGCAAGATAGCCCAGATATTTCTGCCAGCTATTAGATGGCTGATCTTGGACTGGATTATCACGTAAAGCAAAAAAAAAAAAAAAAAAAAAAAAAAAAAAAAAAAAAGGCGACAAAAAAAAGGTTGGCAAATTATGTCTGAATGCTGAGAAGCATTAGCAGAACTTCGCAGCCGAGCTGACCATCTGGAATAATGGACAAGTATTGGCTGTCTTCCATTAGAGGGAATCATTCAAAGTCATAACGGGCAGTGGTCACTAGGGAAAGGAAAGGAGAGAAAGCTAGTCATTCTTTTATATTTGTATGGAGTGTTAGTGAAGATTTATTAAAACACTTGTCTTATTCCTACAATTTTCAGTCGTGGTTATTAATATCTTTAGTTATCTTTGATAAAGATACTGCTTGCTATATTTCAAAATGGTGTACAATAGTATATCAAGTGTAACCTCTTTACTGTGGGATTTTGAAGTTGGAGAGAAAGGGTGCAAATATCACTGGGATTTCTGTGGTAGACAGACAGAACAAGAGGTTTTGCTAAATTTTAATACCCGAAGAAAATCTGGTTCATCTTTTAGTTTTAGAGCCCTATATTTGTTATTGCATTATTTTACGTATAATTACTTGCCTTTTCTATTAGAAGAGTTTATTAATACATCCACACTTTGTGTGAGGGTTAAAAAGAATTCAGTTACTTGTTTTCTGTGATAGTAGCTTGCACAGTTAATTACAGTGCACTTCAGTTGTCAACATCCTTAGATAAAATATGATCATCAAATCTTAATCTAATTCTATGCAGTGGTTAAACTATCACTATTTCATTTTGATATTTCAGCAGAAGAATAAGAAGCACATGTGTTTATGACAGAATTATTTTAATAATTTATTTGATGGTGTTTCTTTATGTGTGCATTTCCTTTGTTTTCTGTGATTAAAGAAAACCAGTATTGGTAAATAAAAAGGGAGCACTGAAAAAGTTGGTAGGCTTATGACTAATTTTTTGTTAAACATTCTCTCAAATCTTGAAATGCATCTTGACTCCTAAAATGCATCTAATGGGCCAAAGGATTAAAATCATAAATACTGGTGACAAATAATACTGAAACATTACTTGACTAGTATGGGATCTCTATTTTAGGATTAATAAAACACTTTATACTAGTTGTAATCATGAACAATTCCTTTTGTGTGAGTAATGGACATCTCTTCACACGCATCCAAACCACGTTAAGTGCCAGGTCAAATTCTGCCATTGCTTAAGTCTCACAGCCCCAGAGGAGTTAATGCAGTTTCAAGGCTATAGAAAATTGAGTTATGTCTCTAACCTCATCAGATAAATTTTAACATTCACCCATAAGTAAGTGCCCATTAACTATTACTCACTTAATATTTACCCATATACAGAGTAAGAATCTCTAGTCAGTTATTTACTCCATGCTTAAGAAGTATTTGGACTATGCTTTTTTTAAAAAGCAGAATTTTTTTCAGGATTACCAATTTTAAAATGTTGGTGAGCAGAAGAAAACTATCATATCTATCTTTCCTTTCCCAAAACCAAACCCAGCATTTACTAACAACAGTATCTGAGGCAAACTTCAGCTCCATGGTACAGGACAGTGGGTTTCCCAAAGTCCATCTACGTCTGTATGCATGCTTGTTGTTCCATCCCTCCAAGCTGTTGCATAATCAGAGGTATTCAGTGGGTAAGGAGCTAGCTTACTGAGCTTCATGGAAAGCATTTGCTGTTTGCTGACACTTTCCGGACACTTGTGTGTGTACAGTGGTGGGAACCTGGAGTTTTTGCTAAGCTTTGCAGAAGTCTGTTCTCAGCCATTGTAGCCATTCTTATCTACCTGAGTTCTGGGTGTACCGTTAGCTGCTTCAATGATACTCATTTTAAAAGGTTAACAAATGAGAAGCTAAACCAACCATACAAATAACAGCCAAAAGAACAGTTTCCAAAATGTGTTGCTGTAGTGCCATTTCCAATTTAATATTCAGACACAGTAAAGCTAAAGGCCACCAAACCAGGTGGATGAAATAGTTCTGCATTTTATGACTCATTCTTAAATGAAATCTCTTAAATATTGCTAATGAAGCCAGTTATCATATACAGACCTGTAATGCGCCCTTTCTAAGCTGGTTCAGTTACATTTCCCTGTCTAGCAATTTACCCCAGGCCCCTATTAAATGAATTATCACGGCTCCTAAATCATCTCTGCGGGGGTTTACGCTAATCCCATCAAGACACTTACACTCCCTTTCTTCCCTCCTGGTGACATAATGAATTATTATTTCATGGGGAGCTGTTAAAGAGGCCCCTTTGGAAGAGTTTAATGTGCAGCACAGGGAAGGGGAGGGAGCTGCCTGCCAGGGAGGCTGTGGTAGGTGCCTCAGCCCCGGGCTGCCTGGCCACCGGTGAGGAGACAAAGGGCACCGGCGCCCCAGGCTCCCCACAAACCTTCTGGGGCTGGCCCTGATCATGTCTCCAGCCCCAGGCATGACAGGCAGCCTTGCTCCCCCCTCCCCACTGTACCCTGCCCTCTGTTTACCCTCTTTGTCATGAAAAGCAAAGGGAGAGGGAATATAAATGTTTTCCTTAACTGGAGGAAGCACCCTGCTCACAAACCACTTGCTGAATCCATTAGGCTAATTTATTAAACACAATTTGCCTTGTGTGGCTGAACTGAGTAATGATAAAAAACATAAATATGGAGAAAGAGGCAGCACAGAGCCAAAGACTCTGTGGTCCCATGCCCTGTTATGATGCCCCTGACTTGCAGGGACCATGGACATGTCATCCTTTCCTTCAGACGTTTTGGCACAAGCAGAGAGGGGCACAGGGTCCAGTGTGGGAAAAAGGCACATGAAAGAGTCAAGTTCATTCCCACCTTAAGTAAGAATTAAAGGGGAAGGAGGGCATTAAGCAGTAGTAGAGTATCTTGCCATGAAAAGGACTGCACATACAAAATTTTCAGGCCTCTTTATTCTCTAATCAGAGTTCTGCAGATATCTTTCTGAACAACTCTTTTTTATTCCCTGTGAAGATCCATAAAGTTGATAGTGTAAGGTTGGTCACAGCACTGGAAAATCACCCAAGGCCAGACTATCATGTCAAGGAATTCTTCACTGTCCCCACAATATCAGCAGAGCACAGCAGGTACAGAAGACATCAGAGCTTCTCCTGAGATTAGTGGAAGGAGACTAATTCACAGACTGTAAATAAGATTTACAGCAGATCAAGAAGGGCTACAGGGAGCAGAGCCCTTAAGTCCTGGTGTGCAGGTCAGATTTTTTTTACCTTTCCTGTTCCTTAACTTCATATGTAAGATCCAGCAGCAAAGTGATCACCTGTAGCATGAAGACCAGGAGCAGAGCACTCTGAAATGATATTTCTCAGTTCCCATTTGCCTCTCTACTCTGGTGAAGATTATTAGACCACAGTCTTGTGAAAGAAAATTTGTAAAGCTTGCCATTTTACAAAAGATTCTGAGCCCTCATATTTCATTTGGTCAGAGATTGTAAACTTTTCAGATTAGGGATTTTTCAGTTTACACACCAAACTATATTAGCTAACGTAAAATACATGAGAAGAACTCTGTGAAAGAGCTGTCTAGTATAGTTTGCTTTCCAACACTGCCGAGAGGTACCTGCTTCTGTAAAGTATAAAGGCAAGCATTGTGATCCCTCTTCTCTTTGGCAATCAGCCATGTAGGAAATTTAAGGTGTGTTGGAATCATGTATTTATTCACTTTTGGTAGCTCTACCTGCCACGAATGTATCTAATCCTCTTAATACATAAATACAAATATACTTGGGCTTTCCCCAGCAGGTTGTTTGCAGGTGATGTTCATATTCTGTAAAAAGATACTTCATTTTAAACCTACTGACTGATCTGTCTGACCCTGTTTGTTATTCTGTATTCATTTATTCATCTATCCATCAGCTTGATTTTACTTGCCTCTACTCCTCACTCGTCTCTTTTCCGAGATGAAATCTCTGTATTTGGAAGCCATTCTATGCCTATGACCACTCTCTTTGTCTTCATCAGTACATGAGGTTCTTCAAAACATGCACTTGAAGTGGAACTGTGGAAACTAAAACAGTTGCTATGAAGACAGAAGTTTATCATGGACTTTTGATAAGCTCCATATATTGAGCACAAATAGATGAGTCCAGTACATTGAAGTAGATGTGGAAGGGCTGTAGATTTATATTTGTGCAACACAGACATTCTGACTTTGATTAATAAAATCAGTTAAGTGAGACTACAAGAAAGCTGCAGAGGGACTCTCCATCAGCAGCTGTAGTGACAGGGCAAGGAGTAATGGGTTCAAACTAAAAAGGGGAAATATAGGCTAGATATGTGGAAGAATCCCTATCTTGTGAGGGTGGTGAGGCAAGAGAAGCTGTGGATGCTCCATTCCTGGCACTGTTCAAGGCCAGGTTGAATGAGGCTTTGAACAATCTGGTCTAGTGGGAGATGCCCTTGAAAGTGACAGGGGAGTTGGAAGTAGGTGGTCTTTTACATCTCTTCCAACCCAAACAATTCTATCATTCTATGAATTTATGATAATCACCAAGAAGGAAAGTGCTACTCACTCTGTAGACTAATCTGTTGTCCTGGTTTGGACAGGTGTCTACTAAGGAAGGCAGGAGTCCCCCTCCCACCCCGGAATGGAAAAAATGTAACTCCCTTCNTAAGTACCCAGCAATCGTGCCTTAACATGGGGAAAAATTCTTTGAGAGGAAAAGAAAAGAACACATACACACACAGAAAAAGAAAACCTCCTAAAACCCCAACATCTGTGCTCCTCACTGACTTCTCCATTCCCAATATACTATAGAGCTGCTTAACCTTGAAAGAAATCCTAGTCCTCCTTCTCAAAGCTAAGGTATGAAGCATAATTTTGTGCAGTGGGTACAGGAGATAATTAGGGATCTCACAAGTTCCAGCTGTGGTAAGGGACAGCAAGTGGGGGAGAACAGTGTTTTCTCTGGTATCTTTAGTTAAATAACTATAAATACTCCTTCAAACTTTTTATGCTCTGTCGGGTTAAACCAGAGGTGCATGAAGAATTGCATTTTCAATTTAATATCCATTTCTGTTTGCAAGGATTTCCATTTTCTCAGATGATTTGAATCTCCTTCCTGGAGATTACTGATAATGTCAAAATAAAATTCAGCTGTAACCCAATAAATTTCGTCAAATTTCAGACTGACAAAATCACCTTCCAGTCTTGGAAACTTTAGCTTGATTTTTATCAAAACTAAATGCTGTGAGTTTTTTCAAAACCACACTTTTGGCTTACATTATACACTTAGGATATAAAAAAAATTGGTATCATTTTTGGAGCTGTGACAAAATTCTCCCAGTAGTTAAATTTAATCTGATTTCAAGCGAAATCTTGGAAGATTCACCACTGTCAGGCCAAATGCATTTTGCTGTATGCGTGATTTTAAAAAATAAGGACTAACCTGCTGCAGAGGTGGTTGTAGTCTGTGCCTGTTGCCAACAGAATTTTGATGGAACAGAGGTCCTACTTTAAAACTATGGGGCTAGCAAAATTACCCTATTTGTAGATAGACAATTAGAATATTAAATAAATTAAATTAAAAACAATTCAATTTGGGGGTCTGCTTAGGTTTTATAAAATTAATAAATCGATTAGCCACTGACAGTTGATCATCCTAATTGACTTGTCCGACAGGAGTGTCTTTTAGCTACTCACTTTTTGGAACGGACAGCATGCATAATTGTGAATTGCCTCATCTTAGTGTTACCATATCTGTATCATCATGAACAGCTTAAAATAAAAGTTAAGGACTGTTTGCGCCACTAGGAAGTATGACAGATTAATTAGTTACTAAACATTTAGAAGATTGCAAATGTGATTTAGAAGCATATCCAGGAAGTGATGAATTTCCATTTGTAATTTCAACAGCTCTAAATAGTACTTCAGTTTTCAGATGAATAGAGGAAAAATACGTATCTTACTTTTCATTTTCCACAGTCATTTGCTTGTCTTCAGTCTGAAATAATAGGTATGACATTATTATCAGCATTGTTGTTATCAAATAAAGTTATTACAAATAAACAAATTGCCCAGCTGATGATGGAGAAGCTGCTTTTCTTTAGAGCTGGAACAAAAGTTTGACTTTCATCATCTCAGTTCATGTGGTATCCAGATTAATTTTATTGTGGAAATAAAGACTATCCTTGTGGTCTCTAGATGGATAGGACTCCAGAAAGCAAAGACTCTTAATAATGGTTTTCTGATGCACATTTTCAGATCTCTTTAAGTGTGGCACTCTGATATGATGTAATATGTGACTCATCATCACTCACTTTGCTTGTTTTCTCTGTGAACCGTCCCAGACTTCTGTCCTGTGCTGACCCTGCAGAACAAAGTATGTAACTAAAAATCTAAAGGATAAATAGTGCCTGGGGAAGTTTTCATATGAAACTTTGCCCTTCTTTCTTGCTTATAAAGTGTAAAGTATCTGATGCAGAGGAGAAAACTCATAGTTCAAAGTTCTGCCTCAGGAAAAGTAGGCCTGGTAGCAAAACCTAGGACATTTCAATGTCCCAGTGATTTATTACTAGAGCAAGTGGAAATATAGCAGACTAATATCATTTATCATTTAATTACAGATCTCACTGAAACACCTAGTGTCTGACCACACAAATAGTGTGGGACCCTCCCTGTGTATTCCCTCCAAAGAAATGTCCTGTGATACTACCGGGTTTTAGATTTTAATTGACAGTTTTTCTAAGAACCTGTTCAATTAACTTTAAGTTCTGAATTAGACTTCCAGCTCAATCAAACTTTCTGTGCTTCTTTTTCAAAATGATAGGTCGTTTTCCTTTAGTCATTTCATTCTACAGGCAAAGATAGAGGTCAGAGCTCATCAGAATTTCTATTTTCTTTCACAGGACATCTTGGATAATGAAACAGGAGAAATGTTTGGTAGTCTTGTTTGGGTTTGCATTCTTTTTAGCAAGTTATTTCCTTTCAGTATACACTAGAAAGGTGTGCAGATACTCATTAGTCCCACTGGAGTTACAAGACACTGCAGGATCAAAAACAGCCTCTAAGATGTGTACAGTACTTACATTTTATTGTCGTAGAATCTCTAATTACCTGTGGATCTCAAAATGTTGTGAAAAATATTGATTGATTAAGATACATAAGGCCCCTGGGAGATAAATAGGATATCTTTTGTTCTGCAATGGAAATGGAAGTGTGTTGACTTATTCAAGGTCACACAAGGAATCCATGGAGGAGCTGAGAAATTGGGAGTTGTGACTCCTGATAAATATCTTGCTCAATCCAAAATCTTCCCCTGGAAAATATTTTTTAAGACTAGTGAAAATTGAAGGAATCCACTACATATACTAGGGTAGCACATTATGATTTTGTAAGGGTCAAAGGATGTAATAACTGGAAGCTCTTTTGCACTGGCTTTGATTGCAAAACATCAAATCTGGAGATCAAGTGAAGACTGATGTATTTGGTTTTGCATAGAGGAATAATCTGGAATATTTTTTGGCACTGCGTATTGGTATTGAATTTTATTATTATAAAATATTATAATAATTTTATTATAAAATATAATATTTTCCCATTTAAACTAACAAGTTATTTGAAATATGTATATTCCATATTAGATTATTTTTCTGCTACAGACAAGCTGTTATTTATTATTTATGCATATTTAAACATGTTAATCCCATCAGATTTTTCCTTCCAGTCTCAAATCAGAATTACCACTCCTTAGAATAAATACTAATTTTGCATTAATTTGTGAATTACATTCTCTAATACTCCTAGGAAATCTGAAATAGGGCTAAATGCTCCAGCTCTTACTTTTTGGGAGCAGTTCAGTGGAATTTTTTTCTGAATAAATGACACAGAATTGAGAATTTAATGTTTTTATTTTCCTCAAAATAAAAAACATCTTCACTGTCCACAGAATCCTTACAAGGAGTATGAGTTGAACCTCATTTGGCCTTGGTATAAAGGGGACTTGTTAGCAAATCCTGTCTGCTGAGGGCAGCTACAATATCACTCTAATTCTAAACAGATAGTTTCAAAGCAAACTGAAGCCAAATTACTTGATGATTCTCACCCACCTTAATATTTAGCAGGTTTTCGTCATCATCTTCTTGTGTCTTAAGACTAAGGAGACTAAATCTTGAAGCTATGCTGAAGCACCAGAACCAAACTCAAAAGTGATTTTAGAAAAATTGGTCAGTGGTCAGCCTGGTCCCTTCTGCCCTGCCCCACCTAACCCCCAGTGACATATCCCCTCCACTTCATGGAGGTAACTGGTAGTGATTGTGTTTTTGTGTGGTGAGTTGGACTGACTTAGTGACCCAGCTGATCACAAAAAACACTGTATTTCAACCAGGTTAGAGAACTGGTTTCAGTCTCAGTGTGATCCCACTCTAGAGACCACAGAGACAAGGTACTTTATAAGGCAGGCCTATCTCTTTCTGATGGCAATGTGGCCTGAAGTTGGCTTAATTCAAATGGGAAGATTCACCTCATGGCTTGATATACCCTGAATACTGGGAGCTTAAGAAATGCCTATTAAGAAAGCACAATAAGTTTTTCTAAACAGATTATTTGTGAAATACAACCTGCACCCACAGAAATTTTTATGTTTATGGTCACATATAATCATCTCTGATACTCTGCTAGTATGATCTTATATTCCAGCCCATATGCCTGGGAAGATTCCAGCACCTACTCTTGCACTGCCATTGTAAGGCAGTGATCTTTTATCATCAACAGGAATTTTTGTTTACTCATTGGGGATTTTTTAAAGCAGACCTACCCTCAATCACGTAACCTCTGTGTTTGCAAAGAAGCTAAGTCAACCACAATAAACAGAGATGTAACAGGAGAAGGAGAAGGATCATTTTTGCTGGAGTATGAGTCTCCAGTGGACACTCACTGTAAACAATTTTAAAACATACAGCCTGATGAAATGTTCATAACAGTGTTTATAAACATTAATTTTCACTCTGCATAAGATTCAGACACTAGTAAGTCTCTGCTGTGAGTCAGGGTAGAATTTACCTGCAGAAAATGTCACTTCTGAGACACATGCAAACTGGAGTTCACTTTGTGGTAAAGGTTGAATTTGTATCATGGTTTCAAAATTCTGTTTAAAATAATTTTAAATCAGGAAGGCAAAAGAATTACAATGTCAGTTAAAAAAGTATATCTTTTTTTGTATGTTAGCATGCCCTCTTTAGCTGGGATACAGATAAAACATAGGTTGGAAAGCTGGGCCTAATTTATTTTGGAGTACCCAGTATTAGACTACAAGCTCACACTTAAATATGTGTACGATCAGGCCCTGGATCTAAAGACTGGGTTATGAGGCTCTGTATCATACGTTTTCCTTTGACTCACTCATGTTTTGCAAGTCAGAGCCTCTGTGCCTCAGTTTCTCTTTTCAGCATATGAAGTGAACAGTAGCTTTCCCATAGCCTGCCTTTTGCGGTGATCTAAAACCTCCACGAGAAGGGTCTTGTAAGTGCAGAATATTATTTATTCATAAAGGGCTGTGGTTTTATAAATGCAGTAACAGCAGCTGTGCTTTGAATATTAGAAAACGTTATTACAACTGTCTATAATATTTATAATGTTCTAAACTTCCAAGAAGTTGCTGCAATGTAAATGAAGTGAAATGCATTTAACACCAAATATCAGCATCCTTTATTATTCCTGTTTCAAACGTAACCCTCTTCTCTTTACCTTACACAAAACAGCCCTATTTCCAGTTCCATCACTGCTCTGTTAAGTAATTTGCGAAAAGCTAACAAAGTCTGGCTACATCCTCATAGTGACTGTTTAAACCCATTACTTTCTCTTTTAATCAAATCGCTGTTGTGTCAAAATATACAATTCTCGCCATGAATCTCACTGGCTTGTTACAGTTCACCGGTTGACCTTGAAAATGTTTGCTCTCCTAAGCGTCTTCTCTTCGGCCCCCAGCTAAATTGCTCAAGACCAGGCCTGATCATTTTTCTATATACAGAGACTTCTCATTAACATAAACAGAGCAGCAAGCTTAACTGCAACAAACAAAAAACCAGCAGTAGAAGAAGAAAATTCAAGACAACTCTTGGATGCAGAATGTGGTCTGTGCTATTTAAGGTCTTGTGTATATTAGGTTATTTTTTTAAAATTCATGTCCTGAATTCTGTATGGGAATAACCCCCAAACTCAAATGACAATGTACCATCTCTGTAACTGCTTTACTCCCTTGTATTTCTTTCTTATTTATCTTTACTGTAGAAAATATTTTAAGCCATTGAGGGGCCAAGAAGGGAGCATATATATCCTGCAAAAGCCACTCACTCATTAGCGTCAAAGATTTGTACAGATCTTAAATGAGAAGTTAAGTGCCAGGGTCTATTTTCATTGTTTAATGTATTAAAGTAAATAAAATTGTATCTAAGATGTGGACACACAATTAGTTTTGAGTTATTTATCTGGAGTTTGTATGGTTTAGAAAAACTCCATCTTCTTGGCTGATCCTGTCCTAATGCATTTAACTTCAGCCATCAGCTATGATTAAACACCTGCTGTTGTGGGGAAACAAAGCACACTAATCCAATATGTATTTCTGACATCTTAAATATCACCCAGTCCCCTGACATCAGGCACAGCTTTTCAGCGGGATGGAATTCCAGAGCATATTTTTCTAATTTATGGATGGACAATAAATCAAAATTAAGCCTTGGGCAATGAAATATACATCAGTGCAGAATGAACTGACTGCAAACTAGGGCAGAGAACAGCAGCAGGGAGAGGGGTGCATTAATGGAGTCCTGAGCTGCAAACACTGACGTGAAAATTAGGGAAGTTACTCTCATATTTTATTATAGAGAAGAAAAATTTAAAAATAGCAGAAGCCAAAACTAAGTTTTATAGTCTCCCGAATACCCTGCTCTTGGGAAAATTGTCCCACTGGTCCTGATGCCACCATTTTATACCATGTCTGCAAAAGGGATTACTTATTAGCTCACCTCTGTTCTAACACATTCAGATGCTGAGAGCTTGAAAGTTTAACTGGAATGTTAATTTTCTGGCTTTGCAAGCCACATTAGGGGTGTTGTGAAAGGAGTTGGAGGGAAAGTGGAAGAAACCCAAAGAAAAGGTGGGGGACAGGGTCATGGAGAGAGAGGGAGGAAGGGGAAAAAAGGGTTTAGGAAAAACAAATTTCAGAGGGAAGGTAAGAAAAAAGTATAGACATAATCTGTAGTGAAAACCTGAAGGTGATATACACCCTATATAACTCCTCCTAATCAGTACTACCCCTAAGGTAACAGAAGTTCATTTTTTTAGAAAGTGAAATCCTGGCCATTACTGGAAACGATTGGGAGTTTTCCTTTAAATCAACAATAGCTTTATTCCCTAAACATGTTAAATAGCATAGACTTTCTCATTTCTGGAGAGTACGGTGGTGTACTTTTTCTTTAATTTAATACCTCTTGTGGAGTGGAACATAGTATTAACTATCAGGAACAGAAAATCTGAAATACTCTGAACGAGTTTTGTGAAACTAAAATACTAGCCTTCGAGATCCACAAAATCTGCATCTTTACTAGTTCAACCAAGTAGCATCTGAATTACCTTAAAAGTTGCATATAGCTGAACCTTTATTCTGATGAGGTACTTAATTACTTAATGTCAACTGTTAAGTGATTTAGTTTCTGTTATACCAAGGTCTTCCAGAGCAAAACCAACAGCCACCTGTATCCTAGAAATGTTTTGCATGTCACCTATAGAGGGAGCTTTCTTCATCTGACATCTTTTGAACATGTTACACATTAAAGGAATTTCTTTATGTGGTCCCCAACCAATTGCCCTACCCATTACAGGGCCCTCAATGAACATGACACTGAGAACACCTGTTCTATCATTGCTAAGCATGTGAGAGGTCCTACTATGTTCAAAGAAACCACTTTTGCTTAGAGCTAAACCATGACCTGGGGTTTGTTATATATGCTCTCAGGGGTTACATCTGGTCACATAAATATTTAGCAAGAGGGATTTGCAACACAGTTAAATCAGCTGGGCTGAAATGAGGGTAAATACTTACAGGTCAGATGTGTTTCTGAGGTTTGATTAATTTGTGAAGCACTGTGAGACCCTTGACCTGAAGGGAGGCCAGCATGGAACACGTTACTGTTGCTCTCTGCTGGAAGAGTTGGGAGATATTGGAAGAGTTAAAAGTCTCGTAATCTATTGTGTTGCACTGTGCAGAGGAACTGTACAAATGCAGAAATCGGCCTGATAACACCTGCTTTGTCTATAGCTATGCAAAGCTGAAGTACTACAACTGAAGGAGCAAGTTTAGAGACTTTTGTCTAAATTCAGGTTGTCACATATTTTCAACATCCTTGTCTTTATAATGTCTTGAGCAGTATGATTTTTTTTTCTCCAAATATAAATGAATTTGCACATTCATAATTTAGGATGGAGTATTTTAACATTATTTCTTCATTGGCACTTTATATTTATTTATGTGTCCTTCTGGATGCATTTAAGATTAGGCAATGTACTGTGTATGGTTCTGTGAAGTATGTAGGAGTAATTTAAAAAATGTAAACCAAAGAAATAAAACATTGGCTATCCTTTAAAAATAGTAAACCCATCCCATTTTTTTTCCAGATGCATCCAGCTGATATTAGAATATGACTGCTCAAACACTGTTGTACTCTCATGCTCTAGTTTTGTTTTGTGTATTGTGCACCACCATGTGATGACTCATCAGTCTTGGAGTTATCACATCTTTTACTTTCAGGAAATGATTCCTTGGAGATTTCAAATTCTTGTATAATGCATACTAATA
>VYZQ01037901.1:0-12441 GCA_013400655.1 Mystacornis crossleyi
TCCCAATATCCCATCTAAACTTGTGCCTGGTGCATCTTCCCTACAAACTGCTGTACAAAGTGTTGAGACTTTTGGCTGCTCCACCTGCACGGAGCTGTGCAGATGCTCTGCCCTTCAGCTTGCACTCACAGGATCAGGAAAAACAATCCTGGAATTCTTTGGGTTGGAAAACCCCTCTGAGATTGAGTCCAACCCTCCCCAGCACTGCCAAGGCCAGCACTGCCCATGTCCCCAAGTGCCACATCCAGTCCCCCCAGGGATGGGAACTCCATCACTGCCCAGGGCTGGACACACTTTCAGGGAAGAAATTTTCCCTAAAATCCAATTTGATCCTAAACGAGAGCCGTGATCTAGGCCAGCACTTGCACTCAGACTGTCCCCACCTGCTGAAGGGTTGATGACCCTCACTCTGATTAACTGCTCTCGCAAATCCTCCCTCCCGTAGTGATGTTTCTGTGCTGGAGAGAGGAAACTTCAACGGGGCAGCTTTAAAAAGGGACAAAAGAAGAGCCAACGGATCAGAGTAGGATGCCTGAGAGGAACTGTGGGACCGCTGCTCCAATCCCAGCCCCGTTCTGACAGTGCGCTGAGCGAGCTGGGGGCAAAGGCCACTGAGATATTCTGGATTTCCTCCCGAGACCTCTGAAACTTCAGCAGCTTCCAGTTCCACACAGCCACGCTCTGGAGCCTGAGGAAGCATTGTGGAGGCTCCCACCCCTCCTTTTCCTTTTGCGATAAATGACAGCCCAAAGTCTTCAGAGAAAAGCCTGAAATAGTAATTTCAGTTAATTTAAAGTCTCAAAAACCAGGACAAACCCTATGTTTCTCTCCACCGCTCTCTCCTGCCAGCACACCTGATTCTGGGTTTATGAGTGTTCTGGACTCACCCCGCTCATTTCAGTTCAGATAACAGAGCTGACACATTCCTGCAGGATTTTAACAACCTCTGGCCACACCCCCACCTGCAGGACTCTCCAAAGTCCATGAGGAATGACCAGCCAGACCATTTCTTTCCTTTTGGATTTACCTGATCATCTGCAGGCACATGGACCAGCCCATTCCCACCATGGAGCACCTTGGAGCTGCGGGATGTGTGGGGAGCCAGAAAACATGGGTTCCCTGCCTTCAGGAACCACTTTTCCTCGGTTTTCCTCCAGTCTCTGTCAGCTGGCACTGATGTGAGTGCAGTAAAAGGGAATTTGAGAACTCTGGCTCCGCCTGTTCCACCTCCCCTGTCTGTGTGTCCATCTGCAGGACATTCCTGTGGCCCCCCATGCACCAATCATCCACACAAATCCCTTAATTCCTCTATTTTTTCTGGGATCTGTCACACAAACCACACAATTTCCTGCTCTTAGAGCCAGCCAGCAGCTCCCTGTCTTACATAATCCTGGGCAGAGCTCGACATTTGTTGATTTATTCCTCTGCAGGAGCTGGAGCTGACAGAGCTTCCAGTTCTTCCTCCTCTGAGTCCACCTCATTTGGATCCACCCTGAAACCAGGGGGGCAGGAAGGCTCTTGGCAGGAAGGTTTGAGACGATATAACCTTGGTGTCTTAGTTTGAAGGACAGGTGTCTGTTGAGGAAGGCAGGAGCCTCCCTTGAAATGGAAAATGCAACCTCCTTCCCTCCAAATTATTATAATTTTTGAAATTAAGGGGCTTTCAGACAAAGATATGGGGAATAGGAATAACAGTTCTTTACTAATATATATATATATATAANAAAGCAATAAATAGAGAGAAGCTCAGGAAAAATGGAATCCCCATTTCTTCCAGAGATGAACTCTTGTGGCTTGGAATAAACAGTTTTGGATGCTCTGGTCTCAGCGGGGCCAGAAGGAGAAGGAATTCTCCTAAACCACAAGATGGTTTGGGTTGGGAAGGACCATAGACAGGGACACCTTCCCCTAGCCCGGGTTGTTCCAAGCCCTGTCCCATGGATTATCCATCTCCATTCCATCCCTGTCCCCTGCCACACAGGGATGTCTCTGAGAGTAGGACACAGCTCGTGGTTAGTGGGAACAGCCCGGGGAACACGATCCTTAGGATGGCATCACCCAGAGGTTGTTGCTCTTCACAACCAGCCCAGGACCTGGAACCAGCAAGGAATTTGACTTCCCAGTTTCCCAGTAGCACTAACTAATATGGATTATTAATTACCAGAAACATGGTAAATAAACACCCTCATTTCTCACCTCGATCTGCTTCTTCACATTACAAAAATGTAATCAGTGATGGTTAAACCCAACCTGGTTATTTCTGGAGCAGGTATTTTTCCTTCTCCTGTTGCCTCCCTGGCTCCTCTTAATCACCACCATCATTAATTTTAAACAGTGCTAATTGCCGTTGTTTGGTCTTTCCAAGCACATCTTGCCTATCTGCACTGGCAGGACCTTGAGCACGCTCAGAACGGTCTCTGAGCCTTGTCAGAGGAGGGAGAATGTGCAAAGCTGCACCCAGGCTGTGAGGAGGAGGTGTCAAAGGCACCATCTGGATATCCCGCATCCGCCTGGAGCTGCTCGGAATTAGGAGAGGCACTGCTTGAGCGCTGATATTCCTGCAGGAAGCCACAGCTACGGTGACTTCAGCATTTCAGTGAGCTGGAGAAAAGGCTGCACAGAATCCTGGAATGGTTCGGGTGCAAAGGGAACTTAAAGTTCATCTTTGACATGGGCAGGGACTACTCCCACTGTCCCAAGTGGCTCCAGCCTGACCTTGGACACTTCCAGGGATCCAGGGGCAGCCACAGCTCCTCTGGGAATTCCATCCCAGCCCCTCCCCACCATCACAGGGAGGAATTCCTTTCCAATATGCCATCTATCCCTGCCCTCTGGCAGTGGGAAGCCATTCCCCGTGTCCTGTCCCTCCAGCCCTTGTCAATTGCAGCCAGTTCTCTCAAATATCCCGCAGAGTAAGTGCTCACTTTGAAGCTCTTACAAAGACCCCCATGCAGAAAATCCTATTTGCTTTCAGAATTCCAATTTAATTTTCAGGAAATCTGCATATTTCCAGGAGGCAACATCCCCAAGAAAGTCCACCAGCCACTTCTCCATGGAGAGAGACCTGCTAAAATAAATTCTCCACACAAAGTTTTAAGCCAATGTGGGATAAGAGGCTGGGAATGTCCCATCCCTGTTATCCTTAAGCAAGGATGATGGAGCCCAATATATTTCATTAGAGAAGCCCCTGCCCAAAGTCAGCTGGGCTCTGGCTGGTGCTGAATTAATGGAATTTAGGACAAAAAGGATTAAATTATCTCCCCTGGTGTGACACTGTGGAGCTGCTCAGTGTTGAAGCCAAGCTAAACAAATCCAATCCAACCTCAAAATTCTCAGAAATCCAACCAAAATTGGATCGGACTTTTCCTGCTTTCTTTGTGTTGGTGTCAAGTGTCTTCTTTCCATCCTTGGCCATTTCTTTGTGCCAAATAAAATCATAACCCATGGAACATCCAGGGTGGGAAGGGACCCACAGGGATCACCGATCCAACCCCTGGATGTTCCAAATTCCCACCTTTTCCCTGGCAGCGTTGTCCAAACACTACCGGAGCAGGTTTTGTTCTGAATGAGGGGAGTGGCAGAAACTGCAGCGTCTCCTGACAAAAATCTGTTCAATTTACAGCTCAGTTTTATGCACTTCAAACATTCTCACACTTCCAGTGAGCCAGGGACAAGCTGGAATATCTGGGATGAACCTCCAAACCTTCCAAATTTCCCCAGCATATGCAGGGAGGCAGCTGCCAGTCTCAGTGTACATGTGATGAGGCAGCTCTGGAAAAATAGAGAGGAACTATTTTCTAACAGAGCCTCCTATGAGTCAGTCTGAGCTCGAGTTTCCACATTCTGTGACTAACTATTGGTTACACAAGAGGAATTTGGGCCCAGTTCCTTCAGTGCTGATTGTGATACGCTCAATTAAATAATGTGAGGCTGGTTTGTCTTTAATATGTGTGTTTTGGAGTCCATCATCGGGTTGAACTCAATGATCCTTGTGGGTCCCTCAGGATAATCTCTGGTTCTGTGAACTCTTTGAAGTGATAATGTTAATTTTTTGTACTTGTAGCAGGAGCTGGAGGGTGTTAGAAGCCCAGCTCGCCCTGTTTTCACTCACACCAGCAGAATCAAGGAAGTTTTGCCATGGAAAACACAATGGATGGTGCCAGTCAGGCCATTCTTTGGGATGAGGGATAAACTCCACAGTCCTGACCATTTTTTGGTCTTCAGACCACACAGGCACTGTGGGCATTCATCTAAACCATTGTGCTAATCCCAGACTCTGCTAGGAATTATGGTTTTTCCCAGAAAACAGATCCCTGTGCCCGCTGAGCTCCCACAATCCAGGGAAAGCTGAGCTTTGCTGCCTTAATCGGATCCTACAGAATGGGGGCTTCCCCCACAGGTGAAACTAAAGCACTCCTGGAATCTCCTGGACATTTCCCTTCCCAAGCTCAAACCTCCGGTTTGTTGAGACAAGACCAAACTGTGTCTGCCAGCAGGAAATAGGATGAAAAAAGGAAAACCAAGACAAGTTGCACAAACTTAGGGATCCCAGCTCTGCTGCAAAGGGAAACCCAGGGAATGAAGGGATGACGCAGCCTCTTGGAGAATCCTGGAATCCTGGTTTGAGCAGGAAAGGCCCTAAAGCCCATTCCAGGCTCCCCACCCTCACAGCCAGGAATTCCTTCCCAGTATCCCATCCCACCTTGCCCTCTGGCAGTGGGAAGCCATTCCCTGTGTCCTGTCCCTCCATCCCTTGTCCCCAGTCCCTTCCAGCTTTCCTGGAGCCCCTTTAGGCCCTGGAAGGGCTTTAAGGTCTCTCTAAAACCTTCTTTTCTCCAGGTTGGACTCCCCCAGATGTTCCCTATTTATCTACCCCCTGCACACCTGGGTTTAAACAGCTCCTGTTCTTTATCCACAATAAACCCAAGGGTTGTACACAGAACTTCACTGGAACTACTCCTTTGGGATGTTTCAACAATTTTTTTGTATCCCAACCTCTGGCACTTGTTAGGGTGCAGATCCTCCAATAACTGGGTTTTTGTGGATGTCATGTTCTCAGCCTTGTGATGCTGCTGAAACCGAGCCCCAGACTCCAAACACGGAGTGCTCTGATCACCAGGGAGAGATGTAGCTCATTTTTATTTCTCTTTCAAGCCGAGTTTAGGTTTGGGATTCTGTCTCTTACCTCAATCCCGAATTTTAACAGCTCTCCAGAAAACAAGGCTTGAGACTTGGAATCCAAATGGAACCAAAATTCATAAAAATATAACCAGAGTCCATAATGGATCTGCCCATCAAATGTCAGCCAGAATTGCCCTTTTTACCCTGTAATGTCAATATGAAAATTGTTGGATAAGAAGGGTGGCAGCAGGGCTGTGCCAGGCTCTCAGCCGTGGTGCCACAACAGCCCCAGGGTGACACAGGAGTTAATTTTCCCATGTGCAGGATGTGCTGGTGGAAGAGGTTGGCCCGAACTTCCTGCATGGAATTGATCCAATCATCTTTTAAAGAGAACCATAATTCCAGCACTGCCTTTTTGACATGATCTTGACAACATAATTAACCTGGGAGATGTTGGGGCAGTAAAAGCAGAAGGGAAACCTGTGTAATTATTGGCAGTAAAATCTAAAAATGTTACAGAATAATAAAAATCTTCATCATTTGCCTCCCTAGTTCATCACTGTAATTGCACCTTTGAAACTACTGCTCCGAATCCTGTTGCTGCCCCAAATTTGAGACCTTTTTAGAAGAATCCTGTTCTGGATCTTGCTTTCGATGTCCAGAATTCCAGGCAGCCTCATCCCTGGATTTTTACCATGCCCACTTCAATGGCACAGCTGTTTAGAGAATCAAGGAATGTGGATTATCGAGAAAAAGGTGAATTTAGGAAGCAAGTCCCAGTGAACAGGAAATTATATTACTTGTAACTGATGGCCTCAAGGAAAATATGTCCCTGAAGATGGGGTAGGACCTGAATCCTCACTTTTGGTAGCTGAAATGTGCAGCTTTTAATTACCCTGACTTAAAGCAGAGAATGATTCCTGTATTTTATATTTTTACTATTGCTTTTTATCTCCTCTCAGAATGGTTATTTTATAGAGGATCTTCGTCAGCTTGCCTTGGGGCTGAATAAACACAAATTAATGCTCTCCAAATACAGGGCATTTGTCCAGGGGTGTCCCAAATGCCTTTTTTCACCTTTTTTCACCTTTTTTCACCTTTTTTCACCTTTTTTCACCTTTTTTCACCTTTTTTCACCTTTTTTCACCTTTTTTCGCCTTTTTTCCCTCCACAGGATTTTTTCTCCTCTGATTCAGAGGGAACTCCAAGGAGAGATGCTGCTCCCTGTCATGGAATTGCTTCACTCACTGACACCAAAATGAAGGAGGGAATTTGTGGTGTTCTCCAGCTGTTTCGCACAATTATGATGGAAAATAACACAGAAGATGCAGCTCAGCAGGGCAGGATTTTTGTGCGGCCCATGGAAACTCCTGGATTTGGATTCAGAGAGGCTTGGGATTGATTTCTCAGAGGCTTTCCCAGAGTTTCTGACTCCTTCAGCTCTCAGATTTGGAGGGAACTATAAAACTTGTAGGACTGTGAGACGGCAAATGATAAAATTTGAGAGCTACCTTGACTTATCCATGGATAAGATCCTTCTCTGGAGTCTATGGAAAGGACGAATTGAATTAAAACCCTACAAATTCCTCCTTTTTCAGGGACAGGCTCATCCCCAGCATCCCAGCTCCTGTGGTGGTTTGGGACTGAACCACGGGCAGGAAGCTGAGCTTCCCTGTGATGCCTCTGGAGTGAAGAGGGTGAAATCCCCTCCAATGGTGAAGCATTTACCAGCTGGGAGGAGCTGGGATAACAAGATTATTGATTATATTGGATAATTGAATAGGACTGAGTAATATTGAATTATATTGAGAATATTGATTAATTGAATAGGATTGAATAATATTGAAGAATATTGATTAATTGAATAGGATTGAATAATATTGAATAATTGAAGAATATTGAAGAATATTGAATAACTGAATAATACTGAATGATGTTATCAATACAGCAGATTCACAGTGGATCTCTTGATTTGTTTCATTCATGAGACAGATAAAAGAGGCTCTTTCCTCTTTCCCATCCTGGTGTTCCCAATGGGAGAAGAGGGAGGTGTGTCTCCTGCAGTTGTTGGACAGGGAATTTCGTGTTTGACCTGCACAAACACCCTGCTGCCAGCACAGCTCCTCATGGAGCTGTAACACCAACCTCATCGGTCCGGAAAGAGCTGCTGGCACAGACACGGCACCTCCTCAGCCCAGAAATAATTCCAGGTGACTGAGATGGGGTTTTTTCATCATGAGAAGGAGGAGGAGGGATGTTAATCCTGCGTGGAGGAGGCAGCTCAAGGCGGGTTTGCAGGGTGGAATTCCCTTGGGGGGTTTGCTCTGGTCCTTGGCACAGTTTAAGGTGCCCTAAACCCCTTTTCACACCTCCCACCACCCTTTTCCTGGTGATCTCCAACACTGCCAGCTCAGAACATCCCAGGGGGTGGACAAGGGACAGCAGCTGAGTGGGACAACCACAACTGTCCCTAAAAACAGTGTAGGAGGAGTGGGAGGAACTGCTGGCTCAGGGATGATGCCCCAGGAGTGGTTTGGGTCATTCACTGCTCTGTGGGCTTGGTCTTGGGTGGGGCAGTCAGACAGGTGGGGATGGAGGTGGATTCTGTGGGTTTGTGCAAAATTTGTGGAGGTGGATTCCATGCATTTATGCTGAATTTGTGGAGTTTATGATGAGCCCTGACCCAGCTTCCCCTGACCCATTGCATGAGGAGTCCAATTCACTTCGGGCTGAAAACACCTGAGTGGGTGAGGAGAGTTGTGATGCTCTGTAAATGCCACTAAAACTCTCTGGAGATCACCTTTAGGCAATTTTTAACCATCTCGTTGCTTCTCACACCCCATTCCCTGCAGAAGGTGCTGGTTTGGAGGGAGAACTTTTGGGGAAGAGGCCGACAGCTTTTTAGCACATCTCTCACATAACAGGACCCAACTTCCTGACTGTTGTGCTCTCAGCACAAATCAGGGTGTAAGGAGTGCTTTGGGTGGGAAATACCAGGGATTGGTGACTTTGGAAGGGTTCAAATTGGGAACAGACAACCAGGCTGTTGAGAAACTGCTTTCCTGTTCATCCTTTTGCTGCCCTTCCTCTTTTTTTTCCAGTGTTTGCGAGTCCAGAAGGAAAAGCAGCTCTTTCCCGTTCAATTTTAGGGAAAGAAACACCTCCCTGGTGCTGTTTAATCTCTTAGAGAAGAGTCCTACCCCAGCAGCAAGAGATGAATTTGGTGGTGTAAGAGAGGGTACGAAGATCCCTCATCTGCCTCACGATTTATCGACAAGGACTAAGACCCTAAAACTCCTGAAGGAGTTCGGGCAGGGGGGGTTCTGGCCTGGCTGAGATGGATGCTGGCCAAGCATTGTCTGCAGGTGCCCTCGCCGTGACGCATTCCCGAGGAAATGAGCGTGGCCATGGTACACTGCTCCGGACTGGGAGGCCGTACGGAATGGTTTGTGCTGTGCGCTCGCTCCTGCTGCCCCAGACAATGAGCTTCCTAACTACGGTTGTGGTTTGGCCAGATGGCCCCCCTGCTTTCGAAAGAGACTATAAAGTGACTTTCTTGACTCCCTACTTCTGAGTACTCCCCACGGAAGACGACACGTCCCTTGGCAGGGTGTCTCGAGGACGTTGCCTGTTGGTAGCTATAATCCCAAATTCCCCTCTTTTCTCTGCTATGTTTTGTTCCCTATATCTCTCCCTCTTTCTATCGCGTTTGTATGTTGCACTAATAAAGTGCTTTTGTGATTGATTGAAATCCCTGCCTTCTGCATCTTTTGCACCCTGAGATCGGCTATAGAACCTATCACAATTCCTGCTGGTCTGATCGTGACAGGTGAGGACAGAGGAAAATAGAAGAAATCCCACACCTTCTCCGATGGGATAGGATGTAGAATCCAATTTTGGATTGGAATTGGAGAATCCAATTCTTCCGCCTGTTTTTTGCAGTCATTTGACTCCAGCCTCCAGTGCAGGGCTCCAGCCTCTCCCCCTCCAACAGCAGCAGCAGGAGAAGGAGGCCCCTGGGGAGCTGGAAATGGAGTTTAAAGCTGGATTTTATAGGTTTTGGAGGAATAGGAAGGAGACAGAGTGGAAGGAAGGTTCCTTCTTAGATCCTGGCTTGGGACCTGATCCCAGCAGCAGAAGAAAAGAAGGATTTGATATAAATCTGTGATATATGTGCATAGATGCATTTCCACATGCACAGAAAGATGTGCATATTTTGGGGTGGGTGGGCTGCACAGATTCCTCTGAGGGGGAGGGAGCCATAAATATTTTTGGAGTCTCTCTACACACATTTTGCAACCCATAAATCAGATTTTCAATGACGTGTGGTGCAGCTGAATATTGGAGATAAACACAACTTTCAGGCCATGATTTCTAAATCAGAACCAATGGTTTTAAATTCACTGGCAGCTCTTATAAATCAGTGGCCTAGGATGTAAAAGCCCAAGCTCAGGGATGTGCAGAGTTTTAATTTCTCCTTCTAAATCACAGTGGGAGGACGTGGAAAAGAGGGAGAGAAGGAGAGAGGGAGAAAGACTGTGGGGTTTAAATGCTTATTTGTAGAAACACACAGTGAAATACAGGAGAGCTGTAGAGGGAATTGGGACAAGGGACGGAGGGACAGGACACAGGGAATGGCTTCCCACTGCCAGAGGGCAGGGATGGGTGGGATACTGGGGAGGAATTCCTCCCTGGGGGGATGATGAGTGGCTGGGAAGGAATTCCCAGAGGAGCTGTGGCTGCCCCTGGATCCCTGGAAGTGTCCAAGGCCAGGCTGGATGGGGTTTGGAGCAGCCTGGGACAGTGGGAGATGTCCCTGCCCATGGAACTGGCCAGGATTTAAGGTCCCTTCCCATCCAAACCATTCCAGGATTCCATAACATTTGCCACTTCACAAGCCTGGTTTTAAACATTCCCCATGTCCAGCCAGAGGTGAAAGCATGGGATAAGAGGTCTAGAGCAGGGGATCCAAGGAACAAGTGGCTCTTTAGGGAAAAGCAAAGGGAATTTTCCCCACATTCCATTGCCAGGGTTAAGTCGAGACATTCCAGCTCTCCCTGCATCCCCACATCCCATGTTTGCTTCCCCCAAACATTTCGGTGCTTGGCTTTTCCCTGCCAAAATCCATCTGGGGGAGGGGAATTTTAAAGCTACATCTGTGAATGTGCAGAGCAGGAATGTTTTAAAACACTCCCTCGCTGCATCCCAGTTCCAGAACAGAATCCGCAGTCAAAAATAATGCGGAGTGGTTTTCCAGGCTTGTCACGGAATGAATGACAGAGTTTGTGTCATTCCAGCTTCCCCAGCAAGTAATAAAGATGAAATTCACTAGTACATTGGAGAAACCCAAAATATGCTCATAAATGTGGATAATCCTCAGAGGAGTGAGGCTGGATTACATCCCAAATCCCAAATCCAGGTGGGAATGGCCACTCCAGCCCCCCCAGATCCAAACAGTGCAGAGAGCTCAGCAAACTGCCCAGAGAGTATGATCCACTTCCATGGAATTATTAATTATACAGCACAAAAATACCTCCTAGGGGGCATTACCTTGGCATGAGGGGTTGTCCGAGAAGGAATACTGATGGGGAAGTCATTAAAATCCCAATTTTTGTGATCACGACATGCTCGGCTCTCACAATCTCAAAACAGCGCATGAAGCTGCTTAAAACCCCTGGGATTTCAGAGTGGAATTCAACATATGTACAAATAAAGAGTCCAGGCCAGAGCAGCCCAAATCCAAGGAATTCAGCTGAGGAATCAAAGCACGGATCAAGGATCAGGCACAAGAAGTTTTGAGTTCTGATGGAAGATAAAAGTTGTAAATGGGTTTTACATCTAAAACCACATTTGAATTCCCATATAAACCCAGACACATTCCCTCCTTACTCCAGTGAGAATCATAAAAAAGCAGCTTTGATCAATAACTGAAATACTCCAAACTGCACATGCATGGATGCAAAAAATAGGAAAAACTGGTATAAAAATCAATTCCCAGTTGGTTTTTACACCATGCAGATGCTGCAGAACTCTCCAGATATGGAAGGGTAGAACCCTGGAATGGTTTGGGCAGGAAAGGACCTTACAAATCATCAAATTCCACCCCTGCCTGGGCAGGGACAACTTCCATAGGTTGCTCTAAGCCATGTCCATGCTGGCCTTAGGCACTTCCAGGATCCATCTGTTCCTCAAACAGCCCCAGCTGCTCTATGCCCTTTCCCCAGCACAATTATTGCCCCTTCCTCTCCCATCTCTCCCCTCCTGGGGGTACCTGGGTAGTCTTGGATTTTCCTGAGGAGCTTGGAATGATGACCAGGCCACCTCTGAGCTGGGAAAAGCAGGAATCCAGAGTTATCCCTGACCCTCCTGATAAATGTGCCTCACACCAACTGGCCACTGGTGTTCTGGCCAAAACCGCTTAGCCAAAGCCTCTGGAATGGTTCCACTGGCAGTCAAGGTGCTCCATGGATTGTCTGACCCCTTCTATTCATCAGTTGGATGAAAAAAGATGATGGCAAATCTCCAATAATTATGGAGCATGATTAAAAGCCTGGGAAACCTGATTTAGGGCTGATAAACCCTCGAAGTCCTTAATTAGCCACATTCGCTTTCTGCATTTTATCCCAAAGGGAAAATGGAACTGTTACCCCACGAGTCACAAATATCTGTCTGGGATATTCATATTCAGGAATATTCAGTGTTCAGGTATTGGGCTCACTCCTGGATTTGGTGACCTTTGGGATGTTAGTGTAGAAAACCAAAGGGTTTTGCCCTTCAGTCTTTCAGTGCAGACAACACCCATGGATTTTATCAAATATCAAATATTCCCACATTTTATGCCCCTTGTCCATAAGGGAATCCAGAAGAGAAATCCACAATGTCCAACTCTTTTATCCTAATTGATAAAATACCCTCTGTCTTCCTGATAATTCAAATTCTGACCTTGATTAACAAAACATTTTGACACAAATCTGCTCTTTTTCATCTTACCTACATTTATTTTTTCAGGTGTATTTGCTCTTGGACTCTTGGAGAGAAAAGAGTGGGAAAATCAGGAATTTCCCCTTCCAGGCAACCAAACACCCAGAGCAGGTACCACCACATGGCCTTGCAGGGCCAGTCCTCGTTAATTAGTGGTAGAACCTCTTCAAATTTGCCACTTGAACTTTAAAGGATGGAGGCAAATGAAGATGATGAGAGCTGGATCCACAGAGCTCCTGGAAATCATCCTCGTCCTCATGTTCAGGATCACAGAATCCTGGAATGGTTTGGGTTGGGAGGAACCTTTAAGATCATCCCCATTCCAACCCCTGCCATGGG
>VYZQ01037903.1:3517-25761 GCA_013400655.1 Mystacornis crossleyi
CATTAATAGTAAAGGTATGTAAAGGGTGTCTCCAAAATAGCAGGGGTGCTCTTGGCTCGGAGCCAAGGATACCTGGCACTGGGCCCTTGGCTGAGAGCCAGGGGTACCCAGCACTGTAACTTTTGCTTTATTGTTTTTGTCCCTTATTGTCCTTTTATTAAACTTTTAAATTCTCACAGGAGAGTGAACCTCATTTTTCACAATGTTAATATTGGCTGATCTTTCTCTATCTGATTATCTTTATAAGTCATCTCTCTCCCCCTCTCCCAAAGAATGAAATTAGGAATGCCTTTTTTCTCCTATAACTATTTATGAGCATCACAGACAGATTTCTGTGGAGCTTAAGCAGACACAATCTTTTGCACCCATATGCAGCACCTCCCACCCCAAATTTGTGTTACCATGTGTAACTTCTTATACTGATTCTAAAGTAGCCATGCAAAAAGGAGGGTGAGGAGACAAGAGTACATCCATTTAAAACAGGGGGTTCTTTTGTATTGCAAATAGAGTCCTCTAACAGATCTGTTGGCATGAAAGTGCACCACAATTCCATGTGTTTTGTGGGAAGATGCAGCCTGGAGGAATGTTATTAGAAGCAAATATTACGGTTTCACACATGAAGTGATGTACTCAGCACTTTACCCTTCCACAACTCCCTTCCCCCTAATGTTGCCCGAGTAAAGCTGTGAACTAATAAGGACTGCCCACAAACTGACTAGTGACTGAAAACACTACACTTAATTCCAGTACATTAGGTTTGGCTGCAAACAACTATTTCCAGGAGCAATCTAGAACTGTTATATGTAATAAAGAAACGGATATGATGACAAGTCCCAAAGTTGTGACCATATGGAGACAGGCAGAAGAAGCAGCAGAAGAGAATGTTCCTGTTGCACTACATTATTCTGACACTCTTTCTCACTATGAAGATTCATTATAACACAGACAAATCAGATTTGCATGATTAGTTTTCTATATGATACTTAGGGCTTAAAATTGCAACCCTTTTATTGATTTTTAAGGTCAGTAAAATACAGTTTTATTATCTGAATTCTACCTCCTATCTAACAGACTACAGAATTCCATCCAGTCACTCTTGACTGCAAGACCATAATTTGTGCCTTCATTGAAGAGGTGAAGAATGGACAATTTTCCTAAGTAATATTTTGCAATGGTTAATTGCCCTCACAACTAAAGATGCAGGCCATATGTCCAATTTTAATTCTTAAAATTATAGACATAATTTCATGCTACATAGTCTGCACTATACTGTAGACCTTCTTCAGTATCTAATATTTTTCTGTTAGTGAAGGTGCTATATAATTATTTATCAACTCTTATTTTTCCCTAATAAGATAAACAAATGAACATATTAGCTCTCTCTATTCCTTTCATTTTTCAACTTCTGTATTTCCTTCACCCTTTATAACTGCCTTTCTTTTAAAAACATATGTTTAATATTACTTTCATGAGTTATAAGCACTTGTAAGTAGTAAAAGAATTAATTTTCCTCGATTAATTACTCTTTCTTATATATCCAAAATTTATGTTTTCCCTTTCATGCAATAACCTTACAGTAAGAAACATTGTAAGAGCTAAAACAGATGTAAATTGCTGATTTTGGTCACTATTTGTACAAACAGTTTTAGATACTAAACATATTGCCACAACTTCCATCACATATTAAACTCTTTTGAGTGTGCAGAAAAGGACCAAAAATAATTAGAGAAAGAGTATTGGCTAAAATACCATAATAACGCTAAACTGTGCTTTTTATGAGTAACCAGCAGGATACCTGGCACTGCTCAAAGCATCTTTGATGATTTCTACTGCAGAAACTGAAAAAAATAAAAAAGAGATAAATTTATTGCATAACAGTATTTTTGCTGGAAATTATTCTTGTTTCACAAATTTACATGTGATCCTGAAAGGAATGTTCTCTACAAAATTGCTTTCTGAAAAGCTGACTGATAAAGCTGATTTGTTTTCTTTTATTTCATTTTTACCACAGGGAGTATTAGCTACTAATGGAAAGAAAATCTGTATGTCCAGTCACAGGCTGTGATTCCTATGGGAAAATTGTTGTGTGGAAGAATTGTTAACATCCCTAAAATAAAATGCATACAGACTGCTAGAAAAGTAGGTTGTGGTTTTATTTTAATGTGTTTCTCCTGTTTTTTCAGCAAAGTTATTAAGAACTATGTCTGAAAATTAACCTGCGGGACTTCATTGTACTATGGAAGAGGGCCTGAGCTTGCTGGAAGTGTTCTGAACAACCCAGTTCTCTGTAACTCACAGGTATGTCATCTGACCTGATATTTGGTTTTGTATGCTTTCCTCTTCTATTCCTTTTCCTCTATTTTCTTCTCCCTACTTATTGTTCAGCATTCTGCCCACCTTCATGATGCGGCGTTATTTGTCACTATGTATGGGCAAGTGACCTGCCAAGCCCACTCCTGTCTCTGAACTACACGGGAAAAATGCCTCCAGTCCCTCTTCCGGCTCTCTTGAATGAGTCATTCCTAGTTCTAATGCAGTCTGAACTGACAAGAAGAAATTATAATTTATCACTTGACTGATAGAATTAAAATGCAGCATCTAGTCTGTGAGTCCTTTCTTGTCTCCATCTTCTACCCCATGACTTCCATATGTACAGTTCAGCACCTTGTTTAATGGGACTACTTTTGCCTTGTTGAATTCAAGATCAGATTAAGATGACTTTTCTCTACATAGGAAAACCTTGTTTTATAAAGCTTTGCTGATCATGAAAGAGTTTCAGGATCTGCACAGTTCATACACTAAATTATGCTCAGGTATTCAGTTTTGGTTAACGTGATTCCACAGAGTTGCCATTTACATCAGGTCTCAAAGCCCATAATTACAAACCCCACATTATAGCACTGCTTTTATCAACTGCCTTATATACACTACAGCAGGAAGGTCTACCTTTAAATATCACTGTAACAGTTTTGAAAAAGAATTCTGAGGTAGAGGCAAAGTCATTTTTTGGACTGCTCACTAACACAGTATTACAGCTAATGTGTTTGCCATCTTCCTTATTAAAGACAGGAGTTCTCCCCTTCTATAGATTGGTATTATATCTTCTGTTTCAGAGGCTCTCAGTGCCAAGAAGAGAGAAGAATGAAATTAGGGAATATTTCTCTCCTATGTCCGTTGCCTTGTGTTCTGGCATGGCACTTCAGTCCTAGTCAAGGCCAAGGCAGTTTCCAATCTCACATGTAATTCTGATCGATTGTTATGCTGCAGAAAATGTTACATTACCAATAATGGTTCCTGTAAAAGTTTATTTGAGGATTTTTAATTTCAAACATCAAAACGAGTTACACTAAAGTTGTGTCATTTTCCATACTATATTCAGAGCCACTAGATGGTGGTATGCACTAGACCTGAGGAACAGTACAAAAGGGACTGATTAATGTGTTCTTCCGCTGTCTGAACAGGAGATTTTTCATGCCTCACTTTCCAGTCTTCTTCCAGCCAACCTTTTTCCTATCAGTTATTTATTTAGAAGGGTGACTGTGACAATTATAAATCTCAGTTGAAGTTTTTCCCCAGTTTATTGACAGAGTTTGCATGACAATAAGATCTCATTTTGAGATAAATCTAAAAAGCCAAGAAGATGACGATGGGTCAGAGACAACTCCCTTGCAGTGAAAAGAATAAGAAATAATTATGTGCAGCTTGGCTTACGAAAACTTTGGTAAGTGTCATTAGATGTAAATGTTTTCTACAGTTTTCATAACAAAAAGTGTATATTAAGTACAGTGACACATCTTGTTTAATTAATAGGGTAGCACCAATATATTCAACATTTTAGGAATTTATATTTACAATCCTCTGCAAATTTAGCTTGTATGTTTCTTCATACTAAGACAAAACTATCCCTAGCTGGCTAGCATAGCTCTTTCATTTGGGACATGGATTTTGGTCACCTCTCCTCCAGTCTGAATTGTAAGGGAGATGTATAAAATTAAAATCTAGGATTCTTTTCCACCACCACCCAGTTGGAGTTTAGGACATTTACACAGCAAATCAATGGTAGAATAAGAAATTTCAGGACTGAATCCCCAGCTACCACTGCTACATGGTGAGGTTATGTAGCTTCAGTCCTTATTTGTCTTCTCTTATTGCCTATTTTTCGTTGTTCCATCTTTGTTTCTGTCAGCCTTCATCTAGCTGTCTTGGATCTGCTATTTGGCTCTGCCAACCCATGTGGCATTTCTATGCAGCTTAATAAAAGACTCGAAGTTAGAAGCCAGAGCTGCAGAGGAAAGCTGTATGCTACCACAGCAGTATAAAAAAAAGAGAGATTCACAGTATGATGCACTTCCAATTTCAGAGAGCCATAACACAAGATGATGAGAAAAATGAAATAAATCATCATTCTATTTTTAGAAAATGCAATGATANCATTTGGGACATGGATTTTGGTCACCTCTCCTCCAGTCTGAATTGTAAGGGAGATGTATAAAATTAAAATCTAGGATTCTTTTCCACCACCACCCAGTTGGAGTTTAGGACATTTACACAGCAAATCAATGGTAGAATAAGAAATTTCAGGACTGAATCCCCAGCTACCACTGCTACATGGTGAGGTTATGTAGCTTCAGTCCTTATTTGTCTTCTCTTATTGCCTATTTTTCGTTGTTCCATCTTTGTTTCTGTCAGCCTTCATCTAGCTGTCTTGGATCTGCTATTTGGCTCTGCCAACCCATGTGGCATTTCTATGCAGCTTAATAAAAGACTCGAAGTTAGAAGCCAGAGCTGCAGAGGAAAGCTGTATGCTACCACAGCAGTATAAAAAAGAGATTCACAGTATATTGCACTTCCAATTTCAGAGAGCCATAACACAAGATGATGAGAAAAATGAAATAAATCATCATTCTATTTTTAGAAAATGCAATGATAGAAAATCAATAATACATTGAAGCCCATTTAGACAAATGTCTTGTAATACTAATCCTGTTAAAGAATAAGTGTCATTTATGCAACTATTTTTACTTATTATTTTCAATCTCAGATGAATTATATCAAATTAGCAAGATACAAATCAATTGTTGTAAATGACATTTGAAAAATGAGGAGCAAGTCTTAATGGGAACAAAAAGCTTTTATATTAATATAATCATGATTAAGACTCTTAACTTTTTCCACACTATTTGTAGGAGAAAAAGCATCTTTGGCATTCAGCCACAAACCATAACTTGTGTGTGACACATCTTCCAGAAAATGGAAGATAGGAGAAAGCTCAGCATGGGAAGAAAGAAAACAGTTTAAGTGATGTTGTTGCAGCATAAGTGATGAACTTGCTTGAACCTTTGCTACCTGTATATTCTTTAATTCTATGGAATAGATTTCTTTGCCCAGCTCTCCATTTTAATGATGAGCACTGCCTGGCTGTATAACTGTATTTTGACAGCTATTGATTTGTGGTAAACTGATGGAACATTGTAGCAACAAGGTAGCAAAGTTCAATAAGCAATATCATAGCAGGAGAGGATAATTTCATTTTTGTATCACAACTGATTTCACTAACTACCATAGACATATTTACACCTACATACTTCCAGCACTACACATGTGTATCCAAGTAGCTTTACCAGCAATCATGAAATAAAGATTTTATCCAAGTGATTTTTACAGCATTCCTTAAGGTAGAAAAGGTGACAGTGGATGTCAACTACTAAAACAATCCCTTCTGCTCTTTTTTAGGTTGGTTGCTTCCTAATTAAGGGGCCATTAGTCTCACTGCTGCTATGAGTCATCAGCATTCTCCACCTGCCTTTCCCCAACCCTCTCCTACTCCTTCCCGCGCTAGTATCCTGATGACTGCTAATGTTAGGACCATCCACACTTGCTACTCGAGTTCGCTTCTCCCTGCCACTGTTTACTTCAGCACCTTCCACGGTCACCCATTCTTCATACTTATCCAATGCTTCTGTTACAGCTGTCCTTAGAACAGGCTGGGAAACAGCCAACTGCCAGGACGCTGGCAGAAAGGAGTGACAAAGAGCGGCAATAACACACACAGACGTGTTAAGGCTCATGGAAAGTTCTTAATGGACATCAGTTCGTCCTAATCTTCACGGAGAACTGCTTTACTTAGGTGAATCAGAGGTCTAGGGGTATAGTGACAGAGCTACAAGGCTTCGTGCAACCTCTTGTGATATCAAGAGTGCAAACTCTCACAAGTCTCAAAATATGAGTTGATTGAGCTTTTAACACTCCTAGGTAAGAGTCATAGGTATAATTAACTACGGTGGAATGGTGTATAAAAGCTATCTTTTTAAAAATAAATGCATTTGTACAGTTTCAGTGTATAATCCCTTAGACACAAACCCTCCGTAGTTTTATACTGAATGCCACATATAATGGTTCACATTTCTTTTCAGTATTCTTTAATGGGAAAAAGGAGTTGGACTGTCACTGGACTACGAGTAGCTATATAACCCTCACATTGTTCCTCTGTAAGAAACCTTATTCCACACTAAATATGACAAGCATTCACTGTTTTCGTGTCCTGTAAATTCCTATTGAATTCAGTTTTTTCAAATGCCATAAAAATATGGGTTTGGATTATGTTTCCTCCTTGAAGTGTCAGAATATGCCATGAGTAGCAAAAATGTATCTACCCTTCTTCTCCTGCACCATCCTTAACATCACATAATTAACCCACTATACAGTGAGGAACAAAGGGGCAGGCAGGACAGATCAATGAGCTCTATTTACAGTACCAGAATACTATACATGGTACAGAAGTAATCTCAGACTTTAAACCAGCTACCATGCTTCCCTTGTTCAAAACAAATTATGACACATCTGTAATGCCAGCTGGAGACAGCATGACAATGGGTATTTAATTCTAAAAGACAAGTAGTGTTGTTCAGCAGTCAAACTAGGGAGATCGGGACTGGATTTAGCAAGATTTGTTACCTGAAAAATTTCTTCTGCACCTATTAAATAGAGAGAAATCCTTTAGGTTTTAGTATGGGAAAATGTGGATAAAGTAGTGTGTATATTTTGCATATTGGTGATGATTAGACTCAGATGACAGGTGGTTTCACATTTTTTGTTTATATGAGCATACAAAAATAAATAAAGGCTTAAAGGAAATAAGGTAATTTTTTTCAACTGTGAATTAAGGAGGAAAGAATAAAATTTTGAAGTAGGTACTGGGGCAAATCATGGAAAAAATGAAGTTCTAATGAATCAGAGAAATTACAGTTAGGAGTTAGCTTGAATGGTTAATAAATCAAATGATAACCTCTAGGATGAGAATGCACGTCTTCTCAAGGAACTGGTTCTGTTGACCCATACAGAAAGCTGAAATACTCAGAAAGCTCAAAGAGTGCATTTACAAGTCCTTTTTGAACACTTTGTCACCATCCCTGCTTCCTCATCTCAACTAATGGTACGGAGGAATGGCATGAATTATTAAATTGAAATTTGGCTTGCTAAGTAATTGTGTTGTGCTTTTTTCATTTTTATCTCATTTTGTAAATGTTTCCCTAGAGTCCTTATTTGGGGGATGTATTTTTGAAAGACTTTTATGCTCAGTCAAGCTGTGGAAGGCATTTTAATTAAACATAAGTCACTTTTGCTTGTATGTATTTGTATCCACTGCGTGGACAAAGATCTGTGTGTGTCAAAACAAGTACAGAAAAGGCATCATAAAGTAGTGAGGCTTGTCCCCTTAGCATTGTCTGACAAGGTGCTACTCTACTACCTCTTCAGGGGAAATCTGATTAGCTCCTCAAAATTGTTCGCTGACTGCCAAGCTCACCAAGGTAGGAGGGCAATTGCAGTACCACAAGGGCAGCAGTTGAAAACAACACGACAACAATTCAGGAACAGTAGGAAGCAAATTAGCTGCTAGGGCCAGGACTAATACGAAATACTGAAGTCAACCAGTAAGCTACACGTGCAGTGCAGAGTGGATAAGACAAGATTTTTTTGTAAACTCAAGCACCAAGACACCGTGAAAGCACTTGTAGAAAGGAGAAATCAGCAATAATAACAATCACATAATCTGATATATCAAGAACGGTTTCCTATAGTTTTATAGCTGCTAATTTGTCCTGATTACTTTTGAATGTCCAGCCCAAGTCCACCAGTGCATCCCTCGAATATTCCACAGTCTAAGAAAATGAAGAGTAATTTTTTTATAAAATACACCCTACTTTTTCTTCCCCTTATATTCAATCCAGTAGTTCAAGCTAATACTCCTGTGTTGATCTCTATTGATAGTCAGGGTTCATCTTTATCCAATTTATATACTCATTTTTGTTCTTCTGCATTGAAAATTGTTCAGGCAGTTGACTGTTTCTGTTTTTATGAAGATATGGACACTAAAAGCTGCAATCTACCAGCAATCATCTGTCAGAAACAAACACCTTTGTAACATAGACCAATAGTAATGGTTCAGATTTCACAGCAAAAAGATTTGCTCTCCTTGAGTGTGCACATTCTTTTCAGCCAAAATCAATGCTGAAACATCTAGCTTAACAACAAAACATCAGCTTTTAATTTTACCTTCAGTTTTCAGATAAAACATAGATTTTGCAACCACAGCATTTAATTCCTATTCCATGTGATATGGATGGCTTACAGAAAGTCAAGACGTAAACACACTGGAACAAAATCAAACTTCCTTGACATTAGGATTTTCAAATCTCTTTGTCCTTCCTAGAAGTTTTGCAAAAGTTACACAACTCAGACGTCAAATCTAAATTGTAATCATTAGTCCCAAACAATTGAGGTTCAAAGAGATTTTTAAAAAACGTTGGTTAAATGTTACATGTGTTTTCAAACTTTATCACCCCTTAAGAAAGAAAGATATAGTACAATCACATCTGCCCATCACAGCAGTTACTCAGGTAATTTAGATAGCAGGTTGACTGTATTTCTATTATTAATACATATTCATATCTCACCTGTAAATGTTAAAAGACTGTTTCACTAATTCATATTATTTTACTAATTTACACGAAAGAAAAAAAATATTGTTTGCACCTCCTTCAGAGATTTGTTTTCTTCTGATTTTATTTCTCAACATTATATTCAGGCATGGTCAGGTTCCCTCTTCCTTAAAATCTTGCTGATCTGTGTATGTGTTTTCTTTATTTCTCTCCCATTTTTCACAAATGATCTGTACTATGACTCAGAACTTAGGGGTTCATCTTCCATTCTGCTTTTCCGGGAATAGACAGCATTTGACAGTGGGACATGTTTCTATATATAAAACACTTCTCTTTAAAATTCACTTTCTCATTATAACTCCCAAATTCTGCTTATTTGAGATACACAGGAGAAATTTCAGAAGCATTAAAGACCTATTCCTACCATTAAAAAAAAAAAAAAAAAAGTAATCTCTGCTGTTTCTTTCTGTGATACAGAAAGCAAGAGTAAGAAAGAAGTTTCCTTAAGAGACTGATGAGAGAGGGGTGAAAATGGGGGGGAAAAAACGCGACTCTGTTAACAATTTATATAAGATCTCTAGTAATCAAATTTAGGGAAGTCACCTGTTGTAGTATCCCAGCTTGGGAGCAAGCTGGGGAATAATTTATAGAAGGTTTTTTCAGGTGGGTTCAAGTTATTCCCTTTGAGTTCTGTGTAAGCTCTTTATTGGTTGTAAATTGTCACTCTGTACCCCAAGTTTCCAAGGTTACCATTCCTCTGAGTTCTGTTCCTCCCCTTCGGTTGGTCATGCCCCTTCCCCCGCCTACTAGGCGGAGATTCCTTATCCCTCTCCTCCCTCTCTCCCACCCCTTGGGCGGAGAGTCCCTGTCAATCCCTCCATGGCACTCCCTTCCCTCTGGAAAGTTCTCCCTTACTCGGTGTGCCATTGGTTCCTGCCCCTCGATCCCTCCTCTGTATCCTCCCTGTTGGCTGTTCCATTGTCAATTCTCCCTGGGTCCGCCCGTGTGCCCCTATCCCATTGGTTTGTGAGCGAGCCCTGCCCCTGTTCATAAAAGCCCCTTCAAGCCCTCAGGTCCTTGTCTTTTGTCTGTGCAACCCTTGGCTGTGAAACCTGCGGAGCCCCACACGAGAGCTCCCTCCTGCTCCTTTGCTGCTGCGGACGCGCGCTGCCCTCAGGTGACAGCTTGGCACCCTGGAAGGGCACTGCACTGTCCATTGTGCTGCACAGGCCACCAGGGCACCTGCAGTGGGACGCAGTGGGCTTTGGGCAAAGCTCCCGCCCAGCGTCAGTCACCTTACATAGGGCTGCATGCGCATTTTCTTTAAATAAAGATGATATTCATTATGTTTGGCTTCTTAAACAACATTTCCCTGTAATTTACTTTTACTTAGCTTAATTAAAGTGTAAACCTTTCATAAAAGTATTTGAAAAAGTGAGATCTAGCTGACAACTACTCTAGTTTTCCAGCAAATTAGTTGATTATTTTGTTTGGTCAAAGTTTTTGATACCTGTTAAGAAGACCAGAGTTATCTCACTGAAAAGAAAATTAAGAAAATGAAATGAGAAGGTGAGAGCCATTAGTTAGGGTTTTTTGATGACTGAAGCATAGATAAAGGGGTAAGGAGATCTGGTTTTATGCTTGGCTGAGCTAACAGTTTCCCATAAGCCCTAGAAAATATTATTTAAAGAAGCTTTCTATTTCTTGGGCATTATAAGATTAAGTTCATCAGGGATTGCAATGCCTTTTGAGATCATATGATTTATAACTTTATAAAAGTGAAAAGTATAATTAGAACTTCTAGTGATTTTTGAAGTGAAAATAAAACACCTTTCCTCATGCTAAGCCTTTTGACTATGAAGTTGAAATGTTCAGTGTTAACGGATGCAGCCTCACCAGGCACTTGCAGGATTAGATCCAACCTCATTGTACTTTAATGGAGATACCTCTTTTTTCTGTGGTTCACATTTCTATAACGTTATATATGCTGACATTTCTAACCAGTTAGTAGAGACTGCTTGAACTGAGGCTCTTCATCCGATGATTCCATTTTATCTAGTAAACCACGAGAAAAATAATGATTGTTACAAATATGATGATATTCACATAGCTTGCTCTGAGGCAAACAATAGATGTGCCTCTCCGTACTCTAAAATACCCAGCTCATACTTCTGTCTCCAAACAGAAAATAAGATTTAAATACAAATTTCTATAGCATTTCTGTGGCTTCTGTAAACATACTGGGCTTCTATTAAAAGAAAAATCACCTTGAACAACTACAGGTGCAGTTCAGAAGCAGTCTTGCTTAAAGCATTCCACCCTGTGAAATGCAGTGCACTGAGTAATTATGCTGAGAAAAATTACTGGAAAGGCTTTACTTAACCTTTTAATCATACAGTCAATTGCAGCCAAGTTCTCCAGTTTTTCTAATCCCTCCAGTTCTGCTTACATAGTGCATTCCTATGCTTGGGATATTGCCTCTGTGATCTGAAAGTATGCCATCCCTAGTGTGTGCATGCGTGCAAGCGTACTCTGGCTTCTTGTTCTAAACATTTTGGCACGATCATAAATGTTAATATTGCATGAGTGGTAGTAGGCTTGGAGGCTGATGACTATTACAGGGCAAAAGCAGGTGGAGTAGGAAAAAGCCGTTATGTACATAGCAGGTGATAAATAATAAAATACAACAAAAATCATAGGAATACTTTTTGCAACATTAATGCTTCTTCCTCTTCCTTCTCCCAAATCCACAAGCCCATATGGGCAAAATCAGTCAAGTAAGTTTGGAATTGCTGTCAGAATCCCCTCTGAACTCTCCCACAAGTAAAGAAGTATCCTTATTACAATAATTTTTATAGCTGAAAACGTTTCTGCTTTAATGTGTCATTCTCTAACAAGATTTACTCTTACGCTTCTGTAAGAAGTTTTAGGATACTGCAAAACATAATTGTAATAGTCAAATTCTGAAAGTGTCTACTTGTTTGAGCTTTACCAGAAAATCTATTTACAGAAATTAAAAATATTTATTTTTTTAAGGAATTTTTATACGGCATGTACAGCTCTCTTAAAACATTATCTCCATTTGAACTACTGGAAGCCAGGACAACTGATGCTGTCACAGAGTCAAATGGGTGCATCTTCTTAATCACCAGGTGATATATAAATTTTTTTATTTACCATTTTTTCGAATTTTTTTCGCCATATGTATGTTCCCTAAAAAAATAACCTGAACTTCTCTGGAAATCATAATATTTGAAAACCTCTTGTGTTTATATACATTAAAATAAAAGCACTCTTTAGTAATTGTTGACATTGAAAATGTCAGTGTTGACTTTAAGAATACTTTCTGATATTTGAATGAAGTGTAGAGCAGTTCTCACAAATAATTTCAGCAGCTAATTGCTGTAGAGGATGACTTCTAAGAGGAAGAATGGATTAAAATATTGCTTTGCATTCTTCATTTAGAGCTTTCACCTAGAGCCAAATGGCCACTCAGAAACTGTGTGAGGATATAACCTAAGGTAAACACCTTTCCAGAAATAACTGAACACCTACCTGCCTTGTGCTGTAGATCAGATGAATCATATGAAATGCAGTTTTTGCTAGAAACTGCAGGAGAGTCAGAGAGGGAGAGGAAGGGAGACACCAGCACCAGAGAAAAGAGGTTTAGGAAAGTACTGTAGTAAATGTGCTGTGTGACTGCTAGGAGTCTGGCAAAACGGCACTTTTGCTCATCACTGTTGTTTCTCTGTCCAGATGACCAATAAATGCCACTTTGCATAAAAATATATTATGCCCAGATGATATCCAAGTGTCTGTGAATGCTTCTGTTTTCTTTGGAGAGCTTGGAGGGATCACCAAATTCAGGAGATCAGGTCTAGGAGCTCTATAAAATTATAGCTGACCTGGGGTAACTCAGGGAGATGTTGAACAGTTTGTGACTAGAACAGAACACACAGGTGCAAGTCTGTGACAGTCCATGATGTGCAGGACAAAATAGTTGTCTCATGTCTACCTTTGGCTTCAAGATCATTCTTGGATTCTATGGGTCAGGTCCTCAGGAAGCCTGATAATAAATCTAGGACAGCTTCACTTTAGGGCTTTTTTCTCTGGACGCATTGACCTTTTACAGAGTGAACCTGCACATTAATTTCATCATTATGACACAGTGAGGAAGAGTCATAAGGGAAATCAGTGCCAGTCAGGAAAAAAATGCATTATTACTTAGCCGCAGTTCTATTCCTCTGTTGCTTCTCGCCAATTTCTGAAATGTAAATCCAATTTGACTGCTTTTCAAGTTAGAGAAAGAAACTAGTACTTTAACCTTTAAGTTAAACATTTTTTTCTTCAGACAATTCCAGTCTAACAATATCAAATGTGAACGTACCTGAGCACCTAGAGCTCAGTCTCAAACCTAGAGGGGGACTGATCATCAAGTAGAATAGTACAAGTCTTACTTTTCCTATGATTGATTATACACCTTTCTCAATAATAATATTCTAGTCATAGACCAGGTGCAGTCTGCCAGAGAACACATGCATTTTATAAATTAAGGGATCGGTCTTGAACAAATAAAAGCAAAGCATGATTTAAAAAAATTAAAATCAGGGTAAGATGTAAGATTTATATCTCATCACACACTGAAACCCGAATGTGTATTGAGAAATGCAATGCACTCTCGTGGTGGTACATAAAACAATGCAGACTGATAATTTCATTGCAGGTATCTATGATTTATAACTTACGGTTTTAAGGGTGGGCAGTCACAAAATTGCACATCGCAGTTTTTTCTCCAGCTCTGTCAGGAATACTAACAAATTACACTTTTCTGTCTACAAATTTTAGTTACGTCTGTAGGGAGCAGATATGTGAACACAAAATGGGAAAAAAATAAGATGGAATGAAGGTTTTCCCATCTCTTTAGCCCCTTCATTTCTTCCATTTTGGATGTATTGTTAATGTGGGAATTCAAATCCTGAGATCCTAGGAGAGATGATCTTCTGTTGAGAGTGTTCCTGACTGGGTTGTTGGTGGACTAATTGACCTCTAGAGGCTCCTTTTGACAAGTATTTCCCTGATTCTGTGATGCAGTTCTGTCATTGACTTTCCAGGGTATATTTTCATATCAAAATTGCAAGTAAGCAGGCACGGCTTACAATAAGTCCCATTTAATAGGACTAAATTACTACAATTGCTCCATAAACAAAAAACTTAGGATTTTTTTTTTCTTCACACTTGAAATAATTCACCTTCTGTTTAAAGTTGTTTTGGATGAGAAGTCCTGGGCAAAAGAACTAAGAGAAATAGATCATCAGTGGCAGTTAATCATTACCCATGACTGACTGACTGCCAGCAGAAAGAGTGCTGGCAAGTGGCCACTTAGAAGATGAAAAGAGGAAATAAGGAAACTTCAGCTGAGATGCAGACTTTCATCAGTGGAAAACTTGAAATACCAAATGAGGCATAGTTTTAGCAAAACTTCTCTAAATATTTTTAAAAGAATACATATAGTCCAAATATTTTCTAAAAGCTTTTAGAAAGTTGGGGTTGTTTATTCTGGAGTCCAGAAAGAGCAGGGTGGGTACAGATGTCTATTTAGTTTGCTCTTCCACTGAGCTCCCTGATGGTGGGCTGAATCAGAGGCCATCTTTGATGGATTAGTTAGCTGAAGGAGTGTTGGAGAATAAATCATCATCTAGTCTGCTGCAGGGCATGAAAATAGGGATTGAGAGGGCTCACAGAGAGGGACCAGCAGTTTGCACAGAGGGTTGCATAAGAAGGGCTGTGCATCTTGCAGATCCACATTCCAGGGAAGTGCTCTGTTCTCTGCCAGGATGGTGGGCACTTGTGTCAGAGGGAAAAACAGTGAAAGTGTAGCTTTTTCTACAGAGAAAGCCCCTGACATGTCTGGTGCTTCCACCCACACTGAACTGGTGAGGAAGGACACTTCAGTACAGATGGTAGGTTACAATGAATCTTTGGCCCCTTTTCCTGGAGAAAATATCAGTACTTGGGAAAGATGTGCACAGGCTGATCATCTGTTTCAGGATCTGTTTAAATGCTGCACAGCATTACAGCAGCTGAGGAAATGGATCGATGGTTACAGAACTTTGCTCCTGTGGCAGACACCACAGAGAATGAGGCACTTTAGACCCTGGTGACCCACAAAGTCAGGACTGTTCTTCAGTCTTCCCTGTCCAGCATCACAACCAAAGCCATATCTGAAGCTTTAACAGCCAGACACCCACAAACAAGGACTGCAAGGACAAACTGTACCGGCAGCTCTCAGTGGATACAGCAGGAAGGAACGAGGAGTGCTGGCAGTGGGTGACTCTGTTAAGGCGCCGCCCTGATGAGGTCGGGAGAGGCGCTATCCTTGGGGAGCTGAGGCTGCAGTGTTGCTGAGAGAGTGTCACACATCGCCAAGATCACAGACTGCTCTCCACTGCTACTCTTTGCTGTGGCCAGGAATGACACTGCAAGCCGGAACCTGGGCAGAATCAAGGATGGTTACAAAGCCCTGGTGGGTCAAGTGAAAAACCCTGGTGTCCAAGTTATTTTTCCTTCCATTTTACCAGTCGAAGGAAAGGGTGCAGCCAGAAACTGATATATAATGCAAATCAACTTCTGGCTTTGTGGCTTGTGCCATCATGAGAGTTTTGTATTCTATATTTCTATAAAGATGACTGAGATCAGAATATTCCTTTTTTCTTGCATAATAGAGCTCTACAGGCTCAAAGATGGGTGTTAGAACAGGTCTGATTTTTTCATAAGCTGCTGGTTTAGCTCTTGTCATATCTAGACAAGATACATTTAGAATACCTTTAGTCCTCACACAGAACAATTTATTTGTTCATTTAAGTGTATCCTTCATGTTTTGGACATAATGATTCTCAGTTTAAAATATGATAGGCCCATTCATGAAGTTTAGCTGTCATGAGCATAGTCCATGTTTGTCCTCAGAATCATTACAGGTGGTTTCCGTATAGATCATTGCATTTGTCCTTTGAAATGGCACAGGGGAAAAAGTAATTTCTGTATTCTGTTATATATATGTAGATCCTTTCTAAGTTTCTGTTGTATTTTATTGAGATAGAGGAAGAGAAGAAAGCAGAGTAAGATGAAACTTCCTACTCATATTTGGTTATTTAATGTATTACCTCCCATTCTGTTTTTAATATACTAATTCAGAATATACTGAGGAAGTTAAATGGAAAAAACCCACAAAAACTTAAAGCTGCGAAGGAGCATGCATTACTAAAATTAATAGCAATTTTTCTATTTATTTTGATACTGAATCTTCAGTTTCTTTCTGAGATTGTTCCTTTTGTTCACCAGATAATACCTGGAAAAAAGCTTCATGGTGTTGCCTTTTTGCTTAAATAAGAAAATTAACAGTTACAGTACCAAATTAATTAGACTAAAATAACTATTAATACATTTTAAATGCTCTTGAAAACATCAGGTAGAAGAAAAAAATGTTTTGAACAGCCATAAAGAAAACTCAGCAAATTTGCAGAGGTTTTCCTTGTTGCACAGTTACTAAGTCTGCATTGGAGTGTACAAATGTGCCGCTACAAGGGAGATATTAATTTTATTATTTCATTAAAGGATCAGACATATAGCAAGAGTTTCAATATTTCAAATTTAAGATCTTTTGCTTCAGACATCTTAAGCCCAGTTTTACCATTATTCTAATTTCCCTAATGCTTTAAATCTTCTCTTAGCTATTTCTTGCCATTTTCCTGTAAGCAAGGTTATGTGAACTGAAGTGCTGGAAAAATCTCCCTAGTATCTCTTCTGGGGGAAGACTTATACCAAATAATGATTTTACTTGTGAATCTCTGGGTCAGGTCTCTTTCCACTCTTTCAAAATGCCCTTTGGTATTTTCCAAGATTTAGATTGTCCTTAGACCACAGCCTGTGGTCAGGATTTAGTGAGATAGAATCTCACAGTCACTTATTCTCAAAGATGCTAAAGAAAATGAAGATCAAGGTGAGGGTTAACTGTGCTATTTTTTAAAAAACAACATTACAAAGGATGCAGGGCAATGGAGTCACCTATACATCTTTCCCGTCATTAGAAACAGCCTGTAATATCCCTGAAGCAGCCAAATACAGAATTCTTAGCTACGGTGCAGTGCCACGTGCCATGAAAAGAAAGTACAAAATAAATTGCAAATATAGCAACATGCTGCAGTTTTAAAGGGTTTCTTGCATAGGCATTTACAAAGCTCTCTTCATACTACTACACAAAACACAAAACTGGAAAGCAATTGAGTTATCTATTAAGTTATTTAAATTTATACAAGAAATGAAGAGTTCCCAAGTTAACCTTGCACACCTTTTCCTCTGCTCTGGTTGATAACTTACTGTGTATGGAGCCTTGAGATCAGTCTCTGGAGAGGTTCTGAAAGCCCTGGTGTGATAGTGCCCAGGAAGCAGCACAGTGCACTGGGGTGAAGTGAGTGCCCCAGCTGTGAGCAGCAGCCATGAGGGAAGTGGTGAAAACTCTGTCCTTCTGCTTCCTTTTGAGGTCTTTGCGAATTCATTATCTGACTGGAAATGTTTCCTTGTCTCTTGCATGTCAAGAAGTGATGATGCTGTTGAATAAAGGGTAACATGAGAGTCCTGAGCATGTTGTTCTTAGGAGAAATAGATCAAGTCTTTTGTCCCTCTATCCCACAGGGTTTAACTAGAAGGTTTTTATATGGCTTCACAAACATGATTGAATTTTTTTTTCGTATGAAAAATATCCAAACTGAGCAAAAACCAAGGGGATAAAAATATCTTTTTTAAAACTGTACAGCAAAGCTTGATCCTGAAACTTTTGTGTATGTATTCATGCATATATATATATATATACACTTGTACACACATGAAAAAAGCTCAAAATAACCCTAGGTTTATAATGAATTTTGGGAGGCTGTGTCCTCTAATCACTTGACTAATTGCTGTGCAACTCTACAGTAAGAAAGCTTTTTTAATTTAATTTATTAAGGAGTTAAAGCAAGAGCTACAGGAGTCTTACAGGGAAGCCCAGACACCTCCATGGTTCAGAGCTTCAACTAAGTTGTAGAAATGCACATTCCAGTTTGGAAAAATAATTCTGTAACTTTGTTTGTAGCTGTGCAAAGGCAAACTTACTTTTTTTCTTTATTTCTTTCGAAGCAGAGGTTTCAGCTGAGATCAAAGAGCTGCCAGATTAACACCAAGTTTCACAGCTCTCTGAAAGTTTATTATCCAGGTTTGCAATTTTCTGCCAAAGCTTGCTACACATAGGAATTTGTAGATGCTTATCCAACTCCATAGCATCCATCAACTTATATAACTGTTATGAATGTTTTGGATGTCTTAAAAGTGGCAGACCAATCTTTTGCGTAACCATATCTTGCAGGAAATTAATTATATAATTTGGTTTGTGGCAATTTTTTAATTGCAAATTAATTAGCTCCATCTGGTCTGTAATTTTCCACTTAGCAGGTAATAACTTTTAAAACATCTGTTGCTTCTGAAACAGATAAGACAGTATTGAGTATAGCAATTCTTATCTGTCAAAGTTATCTGGTTAGACAGTCGTGATCTTGATTTTTTGAGAGATTTTTATATAAGATCTTCACTGTACTGAATTCTAAATGTCTTCATTTGCTGTAAGTGCCTCTGGCTCATTACTTGCTGCTCTACTTGCTGTTGATTAATGCAAGACATTTTTGAAGCTGGAAATGTGTGATTATTACATCTTTAATCTAAAATAGGCTACTGATAAACCTGCTTTATATGTATATTTCCTGTTGATGAAGAATCACTACTACTGTACCTGATATTGAGGCACAGTTGAAGGGGAAAAGACCCTATATTTCCTAAATATAAATGTATTCATTCACAAACAGGAAAGTTAAATTTTACAGCAAGGTCTCCTGAAGGACTTGGTAGAGGTCCTGAGGAAAAGGCAGAGTTTTGTGGAAATGGAAAGAAAGCAGGTTTCTCCTTTGACTTTAGTAACGCATGTATCTTCAAGGCTCTGAGACAAATTCCGATCTTCAGTGATCAAGTTTGTGAATTCTTTCCAAAACCACATCTTGATTTTCTGTGGTTTAGATGTATCTTGCTCTCACATCTCCTTTGTAACTGTCTTGAAAACCACGTCCCAGTAAAGGAGTTAATGTTGTTATATATGACTGTTGTGGTTTAGGAATGATACTCCTCAATTTAGTGCTCCCACTGAGACGCTCCAAACCACACTCCCTCCCACTCCGTCCCTCTCCCTCCCCCTGTGAGTGGCCTAAGAGGAGAATTGGAGGCACAGAAGGTAAAGATCATGAGTTGAGATAAGAACAATTTACTGGAAACAGCAGTGAGATAAGAAAATGAATGGCAACAATAATGACGGTACAAGAGAGGGGTGGGCGAATCACACGGAACGCCCCTGACAGTAGACAGTCCCTGAGTGATCCCTCCTTCACGCCACGCTGAAGAGACCCCTTCCCTTCAGAGGAGACTCTCTTCCCCCTGCCCTTAGCAGTGATGTCAGGCGGTACAGAAGAACCTCTGTGTCCTGGCCGTGCCCCCGCCTGGCTATTGCAAAAATTAACCGTGCTCTGGCCAGAGCCAGGACGATGACAGCACATCCTTTGACTGGAAATTCTGCAAAATGTTATGGCTCCATGTCTGTTGTAGGCTAATCTGAGTGTAGAATAATTTTGCAATTTTAGATGTAGATTTTCGAACAGTTTAGCAGTTTAGATGTTTAGCAGTTCTTCCTGAGGCATACTAAAACTTGAATTTATGGAGGTATATTTTCTACAAGTCTGGTGAATATCCCTCATTTCTGTTGCTGTCACATGTATTTCTTAACACTTATTTGATCATATTTTTAAATATACTACAAATTAGTCCATTCTAACAACTGTTCCTGTTCACAAAGATGATTTTTTTTTTCTTGAGGTTTGTGACACTAGAATCAATTCATTTACCTGACAGCTTTTCTCTTGCAAAGAAAATAACGTTCCCAAATTGCCATTTCTACCAAGATGAAAGTATTCTTTCTGTTTCTTGAATATCAGTGGCTGGCATTATCCTGGCCCTAATGAAATGTATCATAAAACTCCAGTGCTTTGACATACAACAGAGGGATTAATTTATGTCTGTGCTCACTGTGTGGTATTAAGAACCTTGGGAATCCAGACTGACAATATAGGTGTCAAATAACCAAGTTTTCTATTTACACATGTACAAGACTTAGCTATAGATACACACTTGATGCACTGCAGTAGAAGGTGCCACCAGGGAAACTGAGATTTTATTTCTCTGACAGATTCCTTTACAGGTGGCTTGATTTCCACCTTTGCCATAGAGTTCTTTTCTGATGCCTTAACAGAAGTTTAGTCAGAAACAAAACTGTATTTTATCTCACATATTTGAATTGGATCCCCGATACCGAACATGTTTTTGTCACAAGGAAGTCCTTAGTAGCCACTGACCCTTGTGGTCACTCTTATCACTCAATTTTCATCTCACAACACTAAACAAAAGTGTGCTGGATCCAAATACTCATGATAGGGACACCTTGGTCTTAACTGGCATTATTTGTTTTCTCTAACATAATTCATTAATATGATTTAGGATTAAAATCACATTAGATTCCTTTCACATCTTATGAAATAGTTTATACCTCTACAGGGCAAGGCATTTTGGAGAGGCTCATACTTTAGTTTCTCACGCTGTTTGCTTTGACCTTATTAATACTCCTGAAGCAGTTACAGTTCAGCACAGCTGGAATGTCGCCCGTGTCAGATCTTCAGTTTAGCAGCATTTTAAAGCCAGTCTGGACATTTTTCTCTAATATGCGTCACTGCTCTTTCCATCAAAAACCTTTAGCTCCAGTAAGATTCCTAGAGCTAGTTTGTAGTGAGCTGGATGGTGTCGGTATGCAATACTGCCACCTTAAGCATGGATAAAGCTCTGCTTAGGTATTTGTGATTCTTTCTTAGGGGAGTCTGACTCTTGCAAAGATCGTGCAAAATTCGACCAGTATTGAAAGCTGATGAAAATATAAGTTTACCCATTTGGTAAAAACTCTGGAGCACAAAACCCAATACTGTTTCCTGTCTCATATGTATTTAATGAACTATTGGTTAAAATATGTCACGCTTGTGAAAAATCATGCTTTATGAAAAAGAACAGACAACATAAATGTCACAGAACAAATTATTTCAATTAAGTAATAAAATTTCTTTTGTCAGTACTATGTGCAGCTGAGAAACTGATTTTCAGAAAAAAGTACATGTGAAATCAGAATCCAAACAGAATCATGATATGAGCGATTCATGCAAAACTGTAAGGGTTTTTCTGCACTGGAAAAAACCACAACCAATCAACCAACCCACTCAAAACCAACCAACCAACCAACCAACCAACCAAGAAAACAACAACGACAACAACAACAACAACAACAACAACAACAAAATCACACAAAAAAAACCCCAAACCAAACTGAAAAAACCTCAACCCAACAAAAACACATACCTCATTTGAGTCTGGCCAGGAAACATTACATTAGGGGTTTGAATGCAAACATTTCAGCTAGGAACTTTCCTGTCCAGGTAATGGCTCAGCATCTATAGGATTCTCAGAGCTCTAAACTCAGATTGCATATCTTGCCAAACAGCTGTAGGAGTCCCTTAGTTTTAGTGAAAGTAATACATGGAGCAATATTCACTCAGGTAATTCAAAAATGCTCTCCAAACCACTTCTGTTTCCCTGTTGTGTAGGCAGGTAGAAGTGGATCCATTAAAGACCATTTCCTAACCATAAGAATTATCTACCTGAAATATGGTGGAAGTGCCCACAGAACACATTGACACAATGCATTTAGACAAAACGTTTATAGACTTGCTAAAAGCTGAAAAAGAACTTAAAATAGTTCCAGAAGGACTTTTTTTCAATTCAACTACTTGTAACCAGAACAGGAAGAAAAACTTCTATTTGTGAATCATTTGCAGATAACAATAGGAAATGGGAAAAGTAACATTTTTGTGAAGGCAAGAAAATGTTAATTCCTTTAGAAGTACTCATAAATCAGCCTTTGTCAGGGGAAAACCAATAATCATAATTTTTATGGTAATGTAAATGTGGGAAGTACCTGAAATGAAAGGAAATTTGTATCTTGCCTCTCAAGAGATAACTGACTAATGTGTGTGGGGGAAAAAAAAAAACAGAACACTTTTTTTTATGGGGAATATTTTTTATAAAGACAATGTGTCAGACATTCAGTTATTTTCTTTGGGTTTTTTTAAATTTTTTAAG
>VYZQ01037904.1:3884-22458 GCA_013400655.1 Mystacornis crossleyi
GAAAAATTTTCATGAACTTTAAATTTTCTTTTTTTAAAAAAATGGATTCAGTTCTTTTTTTTTTTTTTTTTTTTTTTTTTTTTTTTTTAATGGGTTTAAAATTGTGTTCTGTGGTATAGTACACAAATGAATTTAAAAAATGCTACCTACTCATTCCAAGACAGTGCTTACCCTACTGGGTTAACCTTTAATTTACGTACTCAGTTTACTTGTTTTTGTGATTGACCTGTTCTGGATTGGATGTATGTATCCCTCATCAGTTAGTTCAAGGACACTATTTGTGGAGAAGAAAAGTTTGCAAGAAAGAAAAGGGTTTTCTTCTTCTCTCAGGATGGTACTTTTAGAACTAGTGAGGGTCATTCAGAATCTGATTATTCATTCAGACCTGCTTTTTTACCATGCACAAGTTTCTGACTGGTTACATACATACAAGCAGTCAGCCTAAGGCTCTCTTTAAAAAGCTGTGAAACAACAACTAGTTGCTTGACTGTGAGGCTTATTTTCATGATTTCTTCCTGCAGTCATGATGTCTACACCACTTAAAAATTGTCCAGAATGGGATATCATGTTTGTTCTTCATTTGTCCGTTTGCGAACACATAATGCTTGACCGGTTTTATTTTGGCTGGCAGTGGAGAGGCAGACTGGCAGTAAGCACCTCTGTGGATTTTAAATGTCTTATTTATTGGTGCAGGATGTGGTTGCATTTAAGACTCATTTGTTCCTTGCAACACCAAATGTAGACACCACACCATATAGCTCTTAAATGTACCTTTTATGCCAGTGTGTGAGTGAATGTTTGCTGGACTGTGCATCAGAATGCAGAGCTCAGTCACTTTTATAGATCAGGGTCTGCGTTCTCCACCTTGAAAAAAATAGCTACAATACTGTATTTTAGTTTGTGCTCAAACAGCCACAGGAAGCTATGTATCTTTAATTTATTATGCATAGGCTTCCTTGATCTGTTTACGATATTTTTACTTGGAATAATACTTTTCTTGTTTTAATGCTGGCATTTAATCTGGTATTCTAGTTTTCCATGGAGCCAAACCACATAAGCTGTTTTGAGGAAAGGGAGGCATTGTAACCTGGGACAGCAATTAGTAACACATTTAATCTTTCATTTATTTTGTCAGCGTAATACTAATGTACTGTGTGGGCATTCACTATTCTCCTGGTAGTCTCCTCTACCTACTTTCTCTAATCATTGATTGATCCATTATAAGTATCAATCCATAAGGATTTTATAGATTTCTCTCATATTCCCTCAAGTCCTCTATTTTGTCTAAGAGTCTGAGCCTGCTCAGCTGTTGCTTAAAAGGAAATTGTTTTATGATTTTAGATAAAGCAACAAGGAAGTCTGAGTACTTTCAATTTCTACCACATCGTTTTTGAGATAGAGAGACCAGAACTGCAGATAATACTCATGGTGCGTATCCAACATGAATTTATGTAGCAAAGCAGTTATGTTCTCTATTTTATTTGCTAATCCTTTCTTGAAATTTTACTTACTTGTTTGTTCTCTTTTTTTATCTTTCATGACCACCTAACTGCTTATCAGACTATTCAGGAGTAAGGTCTTGAGGCTAATTGGTCAGTTGAGGCCAATTATATCTTCACATGTGGAAATCTTTCCCCTAGACCACACTCTGCCCGGGTGATATTCAGTCATATTCAACCTCTTTTACCATTTTAGATGGATTCCTTGGTCATGCATCCATTCATCTCAGTCAGTCCTCATCCTTATGATACCAAATAGCTGAGCTGACAGCAAAAGTTCCTGTTCCATTCCGTCCCCCTTTTCTCAGGACACATAAAAAAAAACATTGAATAGCCAGATATGCCTGTGGAACTGATAGCTTCCGTCCATTTCAAGAATTGACCAGTTTTTTAATTGCTTTTCTTTTGTTGTTGTTGTTTTTATTTTTGTTATCATTATTTTTTTGTTTGTTCAGCAAAACAAAAACTTCCCTTTTGTACCACAGCTCCTTACTTCACTAAAAAGTCAGATATTGTGATGAATGATCCACAACAGAAGGATCTTTCAGAGGAATCTTCAGAGTTTCTTCTTTGAAGGCAAATGTGAAGAACTCCTTTGACCTCAAATTCTATGTAGGTTTCCTTGGCAAAGTGTACTCAATGAATTTAGGCTTCATCTGTTACCCAGGGCCCTCATTTTCAGACTGATAATAGGTACTTAAGCCCATGCAGAAAAGATTTCATATATGTATTAAACTTGAACATTTCCTCTTAGATTTCTCTGGGATCCCAATGCTCAGCATGTTGTCTGTTTGCGTTCTTGTGCCATCTCCTCATTTATCCCTGCAAGAATTTTTGTTTACCAAAGCCAGTTTCATTTCTTCTGGACCCAAATATCTATTAGTGTTTCCAGTGCTGAACATCACAGCACCTTTATTGATGCCTGTGTTGGGAATTCAGAACAGAAGATTTTTCTATATAACAGGGTTTTGTAAATTGAGGAGTAACAAAAAAAGGAAGATCTGAATAAACAGCTGGATATTTTGAATCACAGAATAACTGTGAACTGACAGGAGGAGGTAACCTTGAAAAATGCAAATATGAACCTAAGATGATGGGAGAAGAATTCTTAAGAGAACAGAAAAATTTTAGAAGAGCTCATGTTGTTTAGCCTACCAATACCCATGCATGGATGTCATGACATCAAAGACTTAATCTTAGAGAAGAAATATATTTTTATTAAAAGATAAAGGGGGTAAGCAGACCATGAATTAATTTTAAATATTATGTTAAGCTCCTGTTGCTCTCTGCCCCAGGGGCCGCCCGGCCCCGGACATGCCCAGACCTGCACAGCCCCCCGCCCGGCCGGAACACGCCCGAGCTTGTCTGTGCCACGTGGCCGAACCTCATTGTTTTCAAGCCCTAAAAAATGTTACCTTTACTCAAGTTTACTTGGGGCTCCACGTGCTGCTGCCCTTTGTACTCAAGCCCACGAAAATGTTACCTTTACTCGAATTCACCAGGGGCTTTCCGGGAGGGTTCTGATTCACTGTTACCCCCTGGCACCTCCCTCTCTCCAACCCCCAGTATAAAGGAGAGGGACACCAGCTTGGCTCCGCCTTTTCCATGCTTCCCCTTCTGGGCTTAGCGTGTGTACCTTCCTAGGCTCCCTCGTTGCCACGTGGGGGGAGACAGGCACCCAGGAATAAAAGCTTAGAAGGACAATAGCTCGCTCTTTTGTTCCTGTTCATATCGCAAAGACTTTTAGCCTCCAGCCCGCTCGACAGCATCGTGACTGGAGCCGGCAGATCTTTTCCACAGCAGAGAGATGGTAAAATCCATTTCTCCAGGGGCTGAGGGATCAGATCCGAGCAAGGCGAAACCCGGGCAGGCTAGGCGGGTGGAAGAATACGATAGCTCCTCAATAATTAGTTGCCTCTATTTCTAGAGCACCCTTCCACTTCAAAGCAAACCCCCACTTCTTTTCAAAATGCAGAGCATAAATTAAATATTTGTGACACCAGGGCTCTGCACTAGATGAATCAGTAGGTGTATTCCAGTCAGTCCTTCCTAACACACAGTGAAGACTCAGGTGTCTTCTCTGTGATATACATATTCACAAAGGCCATAGCCTGTAATTTTGTTTTCTATTGTCAAAGGAAGAATTTGAATTAATTTGCTTCATCTAAGTCATGATGACTATATTTCTACACACTTTGTTGTCCTACTTTGTTTCGTCAAATGCTGGGAATTGTGTCTGGTAGACTTAGGTTAACACAATACCTGTAACAGCTCTAGCCAGGAGTCTCTGGTGTGAATCTCTGATAAGGTCACATCTTAGCACTGATTTTTGCACGTTTTTAGCTAGCTTTGGGCCAGCCTGGGCAACTGTGTTTTAAAGGGGATCTTCTGGGCAATTAACACACACAACACCCTCCATAACTCATTTCTGCTGCAAGTCCATTCAGTGGTGCTCTTCAGGACATATTAATCCAAACTCTAATTGGGTAAAACAAGACAAAGCCTATTTCGATAAAAAATTGGACAGTGTATTTCCAGTAGTTTTTTCTTCTCCATGGAGCATGCAATTAGTGCTACAAAGAACTTTGACTTCTAAAATGTAAAGTTTGGTAATTGAAGCTTGTCAAGGTTTTATAGATAGAGACTGATCTTATCCAATATTTTATACACAGCATATATCAATCTTTCTAGGATAGAGTTTATTTATTAAAGAAGCAATTAAAATTTTTGGGCCCTTGCCCCTGACAGAATGTAAGATCACGAAGACCAGCCTCTCCCAGGTTTAGCTGTCTGAGTCAGACTGACTAATTCTGTGAGGGTGCAGCAGAAGAGCTGTCATAAAGGACCTGCCCTTGTTTTTCTGAAGCTCTTACTCCTGCATGGTATTTGGTGTGTTATAAATATTAACTGAATCATTGTAATAAAATTGATTTGTTATTTATAGCATGACTTTATCTTTTTTCATGTATAATTTAGTATTGTTTAGCATGGATGTAATTGCTAGACTTTTGCAAATATAATTTATACTGGGCTTAAAGGATGGAAAGAAACATCTGTGTTCTTGTCTCTGGATTTCTGTAATGTCTTTGCTGCTTCCATATGGTAAAATCTAAATAATAAACATGATCACAGTATGAAATATACAGCACATATTCTATGCTAATCCGGTTTTTGAGTAGTTTATGAAGATTCTCATTATTTAGGCATTCTTTGGCTCTGTTATTCTGTATCTTCTTAATTGAACAGCTTCATAAGACAGAAGGGAAAACAGATTTGTAAGGAACAACAGGTGTCCATGTTTACCTATCACTAAGTTCCTTAAACAAACACAGATTTATTTTTTTTTACAATAGTCAGAGAGGAAGTGTAGTTCCTTTACAACTTAATTGAAATATTTTTTTGTATCTGCCAGACTTACGTGTAAAATTGCTACTTTGTCATCTAGCAGTCTGTAGAGAATCTGCTGGCTCAAACTGGTTGCAATAGTCATGCTTTTCCACAAGCATTTCAAAGCAATTGCCTTGGCTGAGATGAGAACTCTTCGTTTACTCTTATAAAACAACTTTTCTTAAAAAGAATGTTGTCCATACTTTGAAATTTGTAGTGAAGTCTGGATATGGTAAGACTTTGAAAACAGGGAAATGAAAATGATAAGAAAAATTTTAATAGAATCACAGAATCCTAGAATGGTTTGGGTTTGAAGGGACCTTAATGATTATCTGGTTCCAACCTCTGGACGTGGTCAGTAACACTTGCCACTGGACCAGATTACTCAGAGCTCCACCAAGCCTGGTCTTGAACATTTCCACAGATGGGAATTTCATCATCAAATTTGCTAAGGGTGCACTTGATCCCTTCATCTGTGTCATTAATGAAGATATTAAATAGAACTGGTCCCAATACAGACCCCTGAGAGGCACCACTTGTCACTGATGTCCATCAGCATTCTGAGATGTTGACCACAATGCTCTGATGTGACCATCCAAACAAGTCTTTATACATCTAACAGTCCATCTATCAAATTTATCTCTCTCCAGTTTAGAGAGAAGGGTGTTGTGAGGAGCTGTGACAAAGCTTTACAGAATTTCAGATAAGTGAAAACTGTAGCCTTTCTCTTGTCCACTGGTGCAGTCACCCAATCAGAGAAGGTCATTGTGTTAGTCAGGCAGGACTTGCCCTTACTGCAGCTGTGCTGGGTGTCTGGAATCACCTCCCCATCCTCCATGAGCCTTAGCAGAGTTTCTAGGAGGGTTTGTTCATGATCTTCCCAGGCACAGAGGTGAGGCTGAGAGGTTAGAGTTCCCAGGGTCTTCCTTCCTACCCTTTTTTAAGATGGGTACAAAGTTTTCCCTTTCCAGTCTCCTGGGATTTCACCTGACTGCCATGACTTTTCAAATATCATGGAGAGTGTCTTGGCAACTACATCAGCCAATTCCTTTCTGACTCTGGGATGAATCTCATCAGGTTCCATAGACTTATGCACATTCAGGTTCCTCAGGTGATCACAGACCTGGTCTTCTCTTACAGTGAGCACCTTGCTCCCCATTCTCTGTCTAGCTGTCCATCGACTCAAGAGGTGTGAGAAGAGAGGTTGCCAGAGAAGACTGAGGCAAAAAGAGTTATTGAGCACCTCAGCCTTTTCCTCACTCACTGTTACCAATTTACCAGCATTGTTTATCAGGAGGCTTACTTTGTCTTTGACCTTCCTTTTCTGGGTAACACATTTGTAGAAGCCATTCCTGTTATTCCTTATGTCCCTTGCCAGGTTCAGTTCTAGCTTTGCCTTGGTCTTCCTCATCCTACCTGTCCACAACCATACCACATGTCTATACTCTTCCCAGCTCACCTATCCACAGTTGAAGAACTGTGCATTTATTTCTTTCTCTTTAGTTTAATGAGCAGTTCCCTACTCAGCCATGTCGCTCTCCTGCCTCCCTTGCCCATTTTCTTGCGCCTGGTAATTGCTAACTAACGCTCTATGAAAGGCTTCCCTAAAGATCTGCATCTCTCTTCCACTTGGCTATTTATGGCATTCAAGCAATAAATAACTCTCTAATTTGTGTTGAACTTCAACACAAAGCATTTCTACAGAAATGATTTTTTAAACAGAATTTATTATAGTGAATTTTAAATTCTCTATGAAAGTATAAATTTTACCAAGTAGACTTTTAAACAAAGGAATATGAAACAAGTCTACTAAAAAACTTTAATCATAAATTATAAGAGTAAAAATGCATAACATTTTGCAGGGAATTATGTATTTACTCATGCTTTATATGGTCTAAATACAGGGAATTAAATATTATTTTAATCCATAAAATTTTTCAGAATGCCTTCTCTCAGGCAAAAGTGGGCCTAGCTCCACTGTAAGCTTCTGTTATGCTTGTAACACAGGAACTGAACAAAATCTTCACCTTTTTTTCACTAAGTTTTCTTGAGGAAGGATTCAAGTTGAAGCTATTAATTTCTTATTGGTTTAAAAGTTTCTAGATAATCCAAGAGTAAGTAGAACATAAATCTGTTCTGTACTTAACACAACCTAGACTGATAGAATTTTTCTTCAGGTTCATATTGTTTTAAAAGATTACATTTACTGAGTGAAGAAATACAGTCACTATCATATTGACAAAGTGTTAAATACAAATAGTTGATACCAGAATCTTTCAAAAGGGGTAATTTGAATTCAAGCTGTAATTAAAGGATTAAATCTATTCTCATTCAGGACCACTAAGTTGAGATGACTTGTTGAAATCTTTTTATGGATTTGTGCAACCTTACTTACTTTTTCTTTTTCTGTGCCTGATGTGAACGCGAGTACAATACAAATATATTGAGAGAAGTTGCCTATGATTAAGCACTCAATCAATTCTATTGCACTTACATTATCTTGTTTGCAGTTGTTACCATTGTATGAAAAATAACAACCACTGATCTAATGAATGAGAAGAAGCAGTATTTATGAAACAGCATTTGATCAACAAAGAANGTCAGGCAGGACTTGCCCTTACTGCAGCTGTGCTGGGTGTCTGGAATCACCTCCCCATCCTCCATGAGCCTTAGCAGAGTTTCTAGGAGGGTTTGTTCATGATCTTCCCAGGCACAGAGGTGAGGCTGAGAGGTTAGAGTTCCCAGGGTCTTCCTTCCTACCCTTTTTTAAGATGGGTACAAAGTTTTCCCTTTCCAGTCTCCTGGGATTTCACCTGACTGCCATGACTTTTCAAATATCATGGAGAGTGTCTTGGCAACTACATCAGCCAATTCCTTTCTGACTCTGGGATGAATCTCATCAGGTTCCATAGACTTATGCACATTCAGGTTCCTCAGGTGATCACAGACCTGGTCTTCTCTTACAGTGAGCACCTTGCTCCCCATTCTCTGTCTAGCTGTCCATCGACTCAAGAGGTGTGAGAAGAGAGGTTGCCAGAGAAGACTGAGGCAAAAAGAGTTATTGAGCACCTCAGCCTTTTCCTCACTCACTGTTACCAATTTACCAGCATTGTTTATCAGGAGGCTTACTTTGTCTTTGACCTTCCTTTTCTGGGTAACACATTTGTAGAAGCCATTCCTGTTATTCCTTATGTCCCTTGCCAGGTTCAGTTCTAGCTTTGCCTTGGTCTTCCTCATCCTACCTGTCCACAACCATACCACATGTCTATACTCTTCCCAGCTCACCTATCCACAGTTGAAGAACTGTGCATTTATTTCTTTCTCTTTAGTTTAATGAGCAGTTCCCTACTCAGCCATGTCGCTCTCCTGCCTCCCTTGCCCATTTTCTTGCGCCTGGTAATTGCTAACTAACGCTCTATGAAAGGCTTCCCTAAAGATCTGCATCTCTCTTCCACTTGGCTATTTATGGCATTCAAGCAATAAATAACTCTCTAATTTGTGTTGAACTTCAACACAAAGCATTTCTACAGAAATGATTTTTTAAACAGAATTTATTATAGTGAATTTTAAATTCTCTATGAAAGTATAAATTTTACCAAGTAGACTTTTAAACAAAGGAATATGAAACAAGTCTACTAAAAAACTTTAATCATAAATTATAAGAGTAAAAATGCATAACATTTTGCAGGGAATTATGTATTTACTCATGCTTTATATGGTCTAAATACAGGGAATTAAATATTATTTTAATCCATAAAATTTTTCAGAATGCCTTCTCTCAGGCAAAAGTGGGCCTAGCTCCACTGTAAGCTTCTGTTATGCTTGTAACACAGGAACTGAACAAAATCTTCACCTTTTTTTCACTAAGTTTTCTTGAGGAAGGATTCAAGTTGAAGCTATTAATTTCTTATTGGTTTAAAAGTTTCTAGATAATCCAAGAGTAAGTAGAACATAAATCTGTTCTGTACTTAACACAACCTAGACTGATAGAATTTTTCTTCAGGTTCATATTGTTTTAAAAGATTACATTTACTGAGTGAAGAAATACAGTCACTATCATATTGACAAAGTGTTAAATACAAATAGTTGATACCAGAATCTTTCAAAAGGGGTAATTTGAATTCAAGCTGTAATTAAAGGATTAAATCTATTCTCATTCAGGACCACTAAGTTGAGATGACTTGTTGAAATCTTTTTATGGATTTGTGCAACCTTACTTACTTTTTCTTTTTCTGTGCCTGATGTGAACGCGAGTACAATACAAATATATTGAGAGAAGTTGCCTATGATTAAGCACTCAATCAATTCTATTGCACTTACATTATCTTGTTTGCAGTTGTTACCATTGTATGAAAAATAACAACCACTGATCTAATGAATGAGAAGAAGCAGTATTTATGAAACAGCATTTGATCAACAAAGAAACAAATTTGTAATCCAGTCTGATGTGTTTTTCCTTCCTTTAAAAAATCCATCTCCTTTTCCTTCCTTCAGAAACTCAACATACAAATCAGTTCAACTCACTGATCAGAGACCGCAGTAAGTTTAATGAGAGGGAAAGCTCTGGAAAAGGATCAAAACTAATCCTGCCGTCCCTTATTTTATGAATCAAACCTGCCTTAAGTTTTGAACAAATATTTTGCACACATCACACAGAAGTTACCTATCAATCTAATTTCTTGTATGAGTACTATGGACAAAGATTATCTTCAGATCTCTGCCACAGAGAATCTGCCTGTGATAGAATATCAACCTGAGGATGGCTAATTCATAACAGTGTTTCTCCACCAAACTGCCTTCAGCTGGAGACCACTTAAAGCATCCTGTCAATTACCTGATGTCAAGTCATTAAAGACGTCTGGAATGTGGAGGTCCTTGATAGCCATAAATACTTGACAGGAATAAGGTCTATACACTGAATGCCTTAAATTACAGGTGTCTTCTGCTTGAAATGGATGACTAAATTCCATAGAAAAAGGCACTTCATATAGTCACATGTAGTCTTAAGAGCACACCAAACAGGGGTCACTTTTTCTTTTGGTGCTTTTCATTATTTGCATGATATTCACATTGTGAAAGACATGGTGTCTGAACACACAGAGGAGTGACAGTTGACTTCTTTTCAGCAATTGCATTGAAATGTCTTTTTGGAAGTTGCTGTGGTTCCCCATTAGTAACACAGAGAAGTCCCATTCATTGCCTCCAGGTTGCAATTTCATTATAGACCTGCTACTGATGATTCTGCTAATCTGTTTCCCTCATCTTCTGTACACTGAGTTCTTTGGATGGCAACTTGATTTATTTCCTTTTCCATAACCAAATACCTAATGCTTCTAGGCAAGGAAGGTTAAAATTATTTCTGTATTTTCAAGCAAGCGTGCCTTCTTCATACAGGTGTTTTGTTTAGCTAATACCTCTAATATTTCTTTTCACACACAGCAGATGCATGCACTTAAAAAATTTTATGTCAATACTTTTGGGTTATGAGGAATGTCAAAACTAGAAAGAATAAAGTAAGCTCTTCAAATCACAATTTTTACATCTATTACATATTCCCTGGTTTTATGTGCATACATGTGTGCTTGTTTTCTCAGCTATATGGAAAATCACAAAAGATGGCAAAAAAAAAAAGATACAAATCTACCAAAAAGACAAGCCAGTGTAAATACCTAGGAGGACATAATGTCTGAACGTGGCAGAAACTTTTCTTCCTATAGTTTTTCCAAAGGCTTTGGAATTTAGTCAATAACTTGAAGACCAGGCTACGGATCTTCAACTCATATGTTATTTGTTTTTAACCATATGGACCTGAAAGCTTCGAATCCACCAAATTTACATATACATCTAAGCATCTCTGAGTAAATCAGAAAACGCAAATATCCCAGAGAAGAATACTGCTTTTCACATGGAATGTATTTATAAATACACTAAACATTGTCAGAGCTCAACTTATTCAGAATAATTCTAAATTATTATTTAGAATTATTTAGAATAATTCAGAATTTCTAAATTATTCACATGATAGAACTAGCTACAGTTTGGATTTTAAAAGAATTAGAACCATGTATCACAGAACATATAGCTGTATGAACATGCAGAAGAACCTGACTGAAGGAGTCCTTGGACTGAACATTTGCAGATGACAAAACTGAAGAGATAAAAAAACTAAGCACATCAGTGGGAAGAGCTAAACAAAGAAGATTTTTCTCAAAGGTTAATTAATCACTCTCTTGATTGTCAGTGTCTGAGGAAAGATTTACATCTTGATATTTTTGTGTTATAACAAGATACTGTCAAGGAGGAAGTTAGAAGAAACTATTCTTCTTATAAGGAGTAACATATGGTTGTGGAATAAATTTACTGAGCTGCCTTAGAGCAAAAAATTGGTACTAAATGTAAGAGATGTTTGTCTTTGGGTTAGAAATTCTGAAGAAAATATATTTTTTGTGAAAACAATGAAAGTCCAAGTTTCTGGTGCTGGGATAGTTTCCATGGCTGGATAACAGCTTTGGAGCGATAGCTGATTGCCTTGAAGGTGTAAATTTTGGAAAAGCAGCTTCCCCTGGAAGCTTGCAGGAAGGTGTTTTGCTCAGATTTTACACTGGGGTGTTGTGATCCTAATGATAAAAGAGCTCGGGCCCTGTGAAGTATTATTAAAATGCCATTTATTGAAGCTAAGGAAAGAGAGGATAGTGTAGGCAACATTGTAGTCCTTCAGGTGCTGGGAATGTCACATCAAAAGGCACTGAATGGATCTCCATTCAGGGCACAGCTTGTTGTGCTGAACCAATATATGTACATTTATCCTTTTTGGCCTTTTGATCTGTTATTTATTTTTTCCTAATATAGGCTGAACCTTTTTTTTTTTCTTTTGTATAATTGTGCTTTTGTAGGGGGATATTCACAGCAAAAAAAAAAAATCCTTTAAAATTTTTTTTGAGGAATGTGTATGTAAAAACAGAATGCTTATATTTAGTTATCTTTCACCTCAGACTGTAGCCATAATTATATTGGTTCATTCTCTGTATGGAGGGGAGAAAAACTCATGTACTAAAATAATAAAGGTGAGTGCTAATTTTTCAGATTGTATGATACTGTATCCAGATCAGCTAAATAAAGGCATAATGAAGATGAATCACAAGAGATCAAGAATGCCTCTCTTCTCTTTTTCTTTAGAAGAATACCCTAGAGATACATTAACTTGTTTTCCTGTTTGCTTGTGAGCATTTTATTTCATGTTGAAGAAATGACAAGAGCCCTGAAAATTCAATGCTTCCATCTGTAGCTCTGAATCTCTTTCCTTCTTAGTTCTGGGCATAACTTTTTTCCTTATCTAAAAGTCAAACCTTGTATACACAGTTTATTTAACCTGAACCAGACATGAAAATGGCTCAAGAAACTAGAAAAGTCAGGGAGTTTTTGGTTTCTTTTTAAAAGAAGTTTTGCTAAAATGCTGTAAGTCCTGATTTTTATAATTCAGAATAAAAAGCCAGAATGTTCATTGCCAATTTCAATTTTCCATTTGGCAAATATTGCTTTCCACATGGAGTCATCTCTCAATACACCCATCTTTTTCTTCCTTTCATGGCTTACAATTAATGTGGATCTTTACAAAAAGCAGATATCACAGAGAGAACCCAGAAAATTCAGGAATAACCTTCAATTAGTCTGCTATTATTGCAAAACCTTTCCGTGTGGGTTTTGTGAATTCAGAAAAACATTTACAGTTCTCCCTTTGTTAGCAGTATACTTGTAGTCCTGAAGTCTGCATCATGTTTTCCTAAGGAGCATCAGGACACTGCTGATGGCTCAGAATGTCCCAGGCCATGACTTATTTATGTCCTCTGCAGCCTGTTTTTATATTGGGCTAGGCTACATCTTCAGACATATTTTTATGCTCAGCTTTGCTAATTTTTTCCTCCCTGTCCTTCAAAAATGCACTAATCACTTACCTGCAAAAGACAGTCTTTATTATAGGCAGCCTCAGTGTCTTCCAAGGCTTCAATGATGGCAATTTTTAGGCGTATATACCTGCCTACCAGGTATGTTGCTATGGACACAGACAACGCTCTTCATTGTTAAAGACTCATAGGGATTTCTGGTGTTGAGGAGGGATGGTTGTTTTAATTTTGTAGGGTTTTTTGAACTTTGAAGTTTCTTGTGGGTTTTGTTAGCACTTTTTTTTAATACTTCTTTTAGACTGAAGCTATGCCTCAAGTTACAGACTTTGAGAAAAAGTGCTTAAGCTGTTGTTTTTAAATTAAGAGCATGAAATTAGAGATTGTGCAGAGGTAATGCAATAATTCTTGAAAGTGCAGATCTCAAAGTTCAGAACTAGCAGGAGATTTTTAGTTCTGACAGTATGAAGTGTGACATTTTAAGCAGCTGCATTATTTAGTGTATCTGAAAAGTCTGAAGAATTTAAATTTGGGCGCCTAAATATTACCAGTCTGACCAAGAAAGAGATATAATTTTTTTTCATTTTGAAGCACTGATATTATCATCAGACCTGTAGATTTTTTTCTGCAGTGTTACTTCACCAACTCTAGGCAAGACAACTTAAAATCCCTCATATTTTATGTTACCTCTGTCACAACAGGCAAGTAGAAATGTACGTGTACATCCAACTAACGTAGCAGAAGAACTGTGAACCTTCATTTCACTTACTACTGCCTTCACAAATGTAGTAAAGAGGGAGGAGGAATCTAAATTCTTTAGGATCCTGCAGGTGGACAGATGAGAAGGTATTTCGCTGTATGGCTGGCTGTAGAGGCTAGCCTTCCCACCTCCTTTATCGCTGATGTTGTGGAGCTGACAGCTAGCTGGAGCCATGCAGGGCTGTCCGGAAGGGGCTATGTGAAGTGAAACAGCTTCTCTCTCCAAGGAGGCCCCGCTGCGCTCTCTGGGAAGGCTGCGGCTGCCATTCCACCGGCAGAAATTACAGACCCCAACAGCTGGTAGTCCTGTTGTACCATTTAAAACTGAAAATTAAATATTGCAATATTCTGCAACTTAAACATATTAAGACACAGATGAGAGTATTTCTTTCTCTGAACAGTTTGTTCAGGTTTGGGATATTTCAGATCTCTATATTTAAATGCTGATTGCCAGAACAGGCAAGATGTTTTTTATGTGCACTAGGTGGGGATTTTTATCTTCATACTTCCTTAGATATTAAAATAGAAAAATATACTATTTTAAAAACAGGAAGGGATTTGGCAGCTCTATTTTTTTCTACTACTGAGCAGCTCCATATATGTGGGTCTACAGCATCAGCACAGGCATTGCAGCACTTGCTGGAATGTCTTTGGACTTCAAATTTCTGTTTTCACTGAATCTTTTTACTTTAGTAATAGACACAGAATTTGCATCTTCAGAAAGTGTTGGAGATTTTTTAATATTCCTCACTGAACAGTCTCTTCCCTGAGGCATGCCTTTAGTATAACGGCATTATGTGTGTGCAGGGTAACATGCCAAGGGCTTGGGAATAAAGATTGATATCTGTGGAGGAACTATATGATGACTTGTGCTCTCCAGAGGGAGGTCTCAAGCCAAGTATATTTGCAGCCTGTCAATGCTTGTCGGCAGATGGAGATACCCAGGAACACTGAGGTCTCAGAAACACAAATTTTTGAGTGATTACTCTCTGGTGCTACTTTCGTAACTATCCAGAAGAATATTTTCCTGCTCCCTTCTCAAATGCAAGTCTTTCTTCCATTCCTGAAGAAAAGCAAACAAATTAACCCATTGGGACCTGAGAACAAGGCAAAGCAGGTGTTATTTCCTATAACAAGATTATGTGTTTAATTCCCACATGAACATGTTTTATCACATCATAATTGTAACCATCTAAGAGGCAAGAAGGGGCACTAGGGCTTGGTATTTTGTGCTTGGCTTTTGTGCCTGTTACTAATACTGAGCAAGACCTGTATGTCTGTGCTTGGTGGCTGCCTAGGATAAAATATTACCATTGCTCCTAATGGAAGACTTATTCTTCTGAGGTTTCTTCCACTATTGTAATGCATCTACCATGAGAATAAAAAATTATGAATACCAAGAAACTGGGAACACTAATTTAGTTAGACTTCTATTTTGATTCCTATCTCTCGCTCTATTACATGATGTTTTAAAAGTGAGTGAGGAAGAAGAATGACATCAAAGGAGGGCTATTTGTTCAGTGATAGAATGAAGAAGGGGACTGCAGTATGTACTACTGTTCTTTGCCAGGCTCACCCACTAAAGTCTTACTTTAAGGGTGTGCATGCTGTTGCTAAGGCAAAATGGTTATGTGAGTCTCTTACATAATGTCATTAATATTTTGGTTTGAAACATGTCATTCGTGTTATCTTGCAGCTTATGTCTTTAGCGGCTGAAGCCCTTACTTAAAGCACTGTTGTCATGAAAAAATGAAACAAAAGGTTGGTTTAGAGGTACTAATGGAAAAGCTACAACAAAAGAAAGCAGGTTGCAATGTGATTACAGTCAAGTGATACTGCTTTGGCTTCTTCTATTCAGAAAAGATGAAAGGAGACTGAATTGTTAATTTAAGACTGTTTTTATTGATAAACCAGAATATGTATCCATTTGGCATAGGACATGTGAGAGGAGAGGATCAGTAATAGGAAGTGGAGAGGAGGTTTCTGTAGTACCCAGATGACAGATTACATGAAACTCATTTTATCTTGTGCATTTCTAAACATGAATGGTTTATGCATTTCAGATGTGTTCAAAGCTATGCAATGTAGAAATGTCTAATTGAAGACTTGCATGCAATCTTCTCAAGATTTTGTCTTCCTAGCAATTGAACCTCTGAGGGAATGCTTTATTATTCTGAGCTCTCATGTGACACCTCACCCATACTACATCTTCTGCATTGGCACCAGGAATATTGGGATGATCATTATGAAAAGATAGACTTAATGAATTGTAACAAATGAGTCCAAATATCTTTTAGAAGAGAAAAATTATTAGAGGAAACAACTGGTGGGTAAAATCTTCTCTTCCAGCCTGTCAAGATACAAAAAATTTTAAGATATTATGCTGTTGAGTCAAGAAAATTTCTCAAGTTACATTCATAGTCAATCAGATCCATTTCAAACAAAGAATACTTTACCATCAAAGCATAGATCAGATTGTCAAGCCATAAAAAGCAGTAATACATGTTTAAAAAATTCCCCAAAACAACAGAAACAAAAACCCAAGAAAACCAAATAAAACAAACAAAAATCCTCCATATTAAACACCCCACACTTAGAATGATTTTAGTGGTAAAAGCTGAGATTGTACCTGATAAAGGAATAATGAAAAGCTTCTGTTATTCTGCTACTGAAAAGAGCCACTGCCTCACAGCCCTCTCTCCTTTAACTCACTTGCGTAGGGATCATTCCTGAATTTCTGCTGTGTGTGCTGACAGCCTGTGTTGTCTGTACATGGGTACTTGCTATAATTTGATAGATTGTTCTGAAAAGTGAGTATAGGACAATTTTTACATCTCCTTAGGCTCCCTGCCAAGTCTACCATTGCCTTTCTAAGAGAAGATTGCTAGAATATTTAAATTTGAATAATAGACCCAGTCTCAGTAATAGTGCTGCATAAATGCAATTTGCTATTTCATCAAAAACGTTCAAGTATATGCACAGATACATTAAAAATTGCATCATTTTGGATGAAAAAGTAACAATTATTTCTTGTCATTTAATAATCTGATTTCTAGACAAAGGAATGGCAGCAAAAATCACTTGCAAGGTGATAGGCAGAGATTTTCTGTGCCTGATTTTATCTGCATACAAAATGGATAATATCCATTGCTGAGAAAAAAATTTAAGGCTTACCTTATATTCATGTCTGAGCAGGATGGAAGACACTACTTTTAACTTTTGATGGAGTTGTAAAACTGTATTAGTCCATGCAGCCTGTCCCCTTCTTTCGGGGATACAAAGCTGTTTGATCCCTAGAATATTCCATCCAGAACAGAAACACAACAAATGGAGGTTTTACCCATCTTCTGAAGATTTCCAGGCTAAGTAAATCTAAAGGACAAACACCTGGTAACTTACCACTTTCCTTATGTTCAGGCAGAGCAGTGGGCATGGGTTTAAATTGCTGTTTCCTGAGGCAATTGACATCCTCCCAAGCCTTATCCTTATCCACTGCTGTGTATTCCAGAGCTATAGGAACTTGGTCAGAGAGGCCCAGCGGTTTCTCAAACAACACTAAGGTGTATAGTGTTGGCTAGGGGCCATGTCACTGTGCACAGAGTTCAGTAATTTTTACCAGTTTATACTTCTGAATTTGGAGTAGTTAGTTCACATTTTGTCCAGATAGCATAATAGGATCAATTTAGTATTTCTCTCTTTATGACTTAAAATTTGTGAAGATTTGGAGAAAAGGACATTTCTCCAATTATGTATGACTAGGGCAGTGTGAAATCCAACAAAGATGGGCCTGTATTACTTGCAAGTAGAAAATATACTGTGGAGTGAGGCAACATCAGTATTTTTGATGTATTTTTGAGCATATGTTTACAGAGTCTCTTGTAAATGTATACTATCCATAGATTCATTGCCTTGATCATTGAACAAAATCACCTACAACCTACCTGAAAGACTTTCTGGTCATAAAACTGTCATTATGTAATGTACAGTTTCATGTCTCACTCACTGTTGACTGACAGTACAAAAATCACTTCTTTGCTCATAGGCTTTTACTTAAGATCTGTTACTATGAAATTCCGAGAGGTTAATTTATATAAAGATAGTGGAAAGTTCTCTGCACTGTTTTTATTGGCTTTGATTGTGATGGTAACCATCAGTAAAAAAGAATGCAACATGGAAATCCAAGGACCAAACACTGACAAAACAGTGTCAGCAACTGCGTACAAACATTCTGAAATCTGTGATTTGAGAGACATAATAATGACATTATGTAAGAGTGTGGCAGAAGTGATGCCTTAGGTTTTAACTTCTATATTTTTCAAATCCTGTATTGCCTGGTGTATAACTCTGAAGTTTCTTTTAGCTTATTAGCGGCTCTCTTAGGCCAAATGGACACAACAAAGCATCTCTGAGCTTGCTATTCAAGGACACTCGGGCTGTCCGAGGCCTAAAGTTGGAAACTAGGACCATGAGAGAGGTGGAGAAATTGAAGAGAGCTAAAGTTTTAATTGCTGAATTTATGCTGATATGCAAACGGATCAAACCTATAACAGTGTAAAGAACTCGTGACTTGTCATCCATCTTGGGGTCCTTTTTGGAAGTAGCCTCTGGCTCCCCAGGGTGTACCTTTGAAGGCCTTCAAATAAATACCTACCTTTATTTCCTTATTCTTGTCTTGTCTCTGTTTCTAGGTGACTGGAGAAGGCATCAGTTCTTTGGTGACCCAGGTGGGACAAGGAGGCTTCCAAAAATCCTCTGGGACTCAGAAAATCCAGCTCAGCTTCCCCTCTCACCCCTACCGGCACCTGGGGAGGGGTAGTTACTACAGTCCAGGAGGCAAGGAAAGCCCCAAGAGCCCGGAAGCTCTCCAGACTCAGCACAGAGGCACGTGAGTAAAGTGGGTAACGGGGGTATTTTTGTTGTTAGCACCTGTGGGGTGTTAAGAGATCTCTTGCAGTTTTTTTAGGGGCTCAGGGGAGTCCAGGGTGGGATTTCAGTTGGAATTTCCCTCTTTGTTTGCTATCAGCTCATGAG
>VYZQ01037907.1:312-24004 GCA_013400655.1 Mystacornis crossleyi
GCGCCTTCTCCCGCCTCCCCGGGGCTCCCCACACCGGGGGCTGAGCCCTGGGCGGGGCGGGCAGGTGCACACCGCGGATCGGGCTCCGCGTGCGCGGCCGAGGCGCGACCTGGCTGAGGCGCGGCTGGGCCGGGGCGCTCTCACAGGTGCGGAGCGGGGCAGCCCGGCCCACGGTGTGGGCGGGAGCGGGCGTGATCGGCGCTGCGGGGCCGGGCTGGGCTCGGGCTCGGTCAGCCCTCGAAGGCAGCGCCCCTTTGTCCCACCTGGGTTGGTCGCCGCCAGCGCTCCCGCGTCCCGCTCTGCAGCCCTTCTTCGCCGCCTCCCGCTCCGCGTGTAAGGGATGAGCCGTCTGTTCTCCCGCTTTCCTTCGGTGCTTTCCCCTCGCTCTCGGGCTGTGGTTTCTCTGCAGTCGGGTGTCGGGGAACATCCCTGCACCGTCTTCCCGGATCGGATGGCAGTTGGATACCACCAACCTGCCTGAAAACTGATTTCCTTTTGTTAGCGATTCCTGTGCTGTCGGGGACCCGGTAAAGGGCAGTCCTGGGGGGGCATTCTGCTGTAAAGTGCAAGGTTCAGGGATGGATGTAATATAAAATATGGGTTGGTTTTGGTTTTCTTCCTTTTTTTTTTCCTTAATCAAGGCAAATATTAATATCAAAGAAAAATTGAAAAAAACCCCACCTTTTGAAACTAATTTAACTACCTTCACCTTGCACTAGTGGAGTAACTAAACGGTGATTAGTTACTGTGAAGGGAACGTCAGCAGAGTTTGTATCATCGGCCACATCTGCATTCAGGGATATATTTTGCTGTTCCCTAGAATTACCCCAGAGGTGCGTGCGATGTTGTGGTCAAACTCCAGGCAAAGTCCAGGTGGGACTCTTGTAAAGCTTTAGTAAGGCTGTCCCAAAGACTTGTCCTTGGCTCTTCAATGGCAGAGCACACCACGGAGCACTTGGAACGCCAAGGACTCGTGGCTGTGTGTCCCTCCCTCGAGCGGGTGCCGTGACGCTGCCGTGAGAGGTTCGGGGCGGTGAGCAGGGACTCTGTCACACAGGCATAGTGGGCTGGCACGGGGGGGCTTATCTCCACAGGCAGTTTTCACAACGAGGTTTGAGAGCCGCTGTTCTCCCGTGGTGTGGTACTGCCTGCACAAACCATCGAGATGAGAGCACACAAAGACCAGCCTGCTCTGGCTGCCGGGGCTCGGCGGCTCCCGGGCCTTGAGGAGGCCACCCTGTGCGCCGGAAGCTCCCGCGTACTTTGCCCCGAGTTGACACGAAGGCCATAGCTTGGGCTGAGTCAGGAGCATCCCGCTGCCCTTCCCTCGGAGTGTGTGTTGGCAGGGTGGCAGGTTTCAGGCTGAGGACTGGTGCTGCTGTTTCTTTCCACATTGCTGTTGCCACTGTCTTTGCTGCTCTGCTGTGTGAAACAGCACAGGTATGGCTTTCTAAACTCCTTCCTTTGAGTCCTTGTTGGCGCAGTGAGTCATAAAAGGTATTTTACCTCCCTGTGAACGGCAGCAGGTCCTGGAGCAGCAGTAGTGGGGAGTAAGGTCGGTGACTGAGTGGTGTGTAGGGGTGGGCATGAGCCAGTGTGTTGCTGTCGTTCCCGCACTGCTGAAGCCGAAGGGAAGGGGCTCTTCTGTATCTCAGTATTCATCAGGTGTATGACCAGGAGCTATTGAAGGGGACTGGCTGGTGGAGCCACCGGAGCAGATCTATGCTGTGTTGATGGATCTAAAACACCTCAGATTTAGAGATCCCTACAGCTCCCTTCTGAGGAAGGAGGGGAAGAAGGTCTCTCCAAGCTTTGTCCAATTTAATGACTACTTGGAAACAGCAGTACTTGATTATCATTAGCTTCTGAGAGTAGCACAACATATTTGGAAATCCAGAAGTGAAGGTTTGGAAGGTGCCTAGTCCATTGCCATGTACTGGGATTGAATCATATCTGTTGGGTGTCAGATGTTATAAGAGGTTTCAAAGCAGCTCTGTGTGACACTGTGCTGACTGAAAGCTTACAGAATATCCTTATCCATTCATGTTGCTGTTACAAAGACAGTAAAAATAAACAATGACAATCTCTTTATGAAGAACCTTTGCCATGGTGTTGTGTCACTATCCCTTTCTGTATGAAAAAGAAAACTGATTCTTTTCCATTTTCTTGCTAAGTCATGTTTCTCATTCTCTTGCTTTCTGTTTCTCTCTGCTATTCTGAGTTGCTGTTATTTGTCTCAAGAACTGTATCTCAACATCTGGTTTAGATGCAGTTTGTTTGTTGGCTACATTTAACTTTGTTAAGGGTATCATTGGGTGAGACCTTTCGTAGTCATTTTCGTGTGATTTTCCAATGCAGTTTAATCCTTCCTTATCTTTTGGTGTAATTCTACTGCCCCATATTGCATGAGCTTCTCCTTCATACGAGTGGTTCTTTGAGCCTGTGTTTACAGAACTGTATTTGATGATTTCGGACAGTTTCCCGACTTTTCCCCAACTCTCTTTAGAGTATTTCTGATGCTTATTCCCAGCAAACTTGGTGTCAGTTGGAAGTTTTATGAGTAAGCTACTTAGTGATCAAAATCATGGGGAAAATAATGGAACAGAAAGTAAAAACCTTGTGCAGCCCATTTGAGATGTACTCCTGGGTTACAGATAGCTGCTCCCTAAGAGGCCTCTTTAAAATTTAAAATTATTTCATGGTGACTAAATTGTACTTCCTCAGGTAACTTAGAGTAGAGAGATCTTGGTGACAGTTTAAAATATACAGATAGTTGCTCAGGACTATTTCCTTGAGCTTTGTATGTGGACCTGTAAGATGATTTGGAATGTGAGCAGTAGTGAAAAAAGGGTTAATTAAACTATTATGAGAGCAGCACATTTGGTACTGGGGACTCATTACCAAGGTGTGATCCCCATCCACCTTGTGTGTTAGTTTTGTTACAGAGTGATTTCCTTCTTGAATATTTGAGTAATGATCCAAATAGGACTTAGATCTGATTTCTTCATACCCTCTCAAAATGTTCAGCACTTTCAAACCAAGTGGTCATAGTCTGTTTCTTTGTTTTTGCTTTTCCCAAATAGGTGTAGCCTCCAAAAACACCTTCCCTTCAGGCTGTGATGGGATCAGTCTGGTGCTTGCTGCTCTGCATCCCCATGCTGTCAATCACATTTGCTGGGGGTGTCACCCGAGTCTATTACCTGGGGATCCGTGAGGTGGACTGGAACTATGCTCCAACGGGGAGGAATGTGCTTGCTAACCAGAGTATTGCACATAATGGGTACGTTTGCTTCTAACAGAATTTAGTCTGGGATGGGCTTTAAACTGTCATTTGATGAGTAATTTCATGCAGGTATTTTGGGGCATTTGAGCAAGCAAGAGACACACTCCCAGAGATTCTGATCTTTATGAGCTTAATGTTTAACTTGTTTTATGCTCCTGTGATAAAACCTGTGTCAGTGGGAAAAGGGATGGTTAGTCTGGAGTGTCCAGAGCCCGTACACTGGAAGGAAGTGCATGGAAAACAAACACGGAACAGAAAATACAGCAGATACAGAACAGACTGTTCTAAAATAGTCCAGATTTTGCAATGCTCTACCCTGGAGTTTCATTTTGCTTAGTTCCAGCTGGTGATCAAGTTGTTTATCCTGAAGCATGATGACTTTTCATCTTTATATAAATTACTTCACAGATCCAACTTGTTTTTGTTTTGTGGAATTTCAAGCCTTAGGCTTAATGGGACTTCCCGCATGGAATTTTAGGGGCTGTGTGAAAAACATTTTTGTTTTTCAATAATTGGTTCGAATTACTACACAAACAGTGTTTCGGGTTTAGCTTTCAAAACATCAAACTTTTTTTTTGGTTAGTGTTTTTTTGTGTGTGTCATTTGTTCTGTTTTTCAGTAGCTGTCCAAACCATTTTAAAGACATTTGTGCTTTCTTTGCTGCCCTCATTTTCTGTGGCAAATAGCTGGGATTTCTTGACCTGCTGTCAGTCCTTTACCCCTCCATAATAGGTAACACTCAGGTTCAGACCTCCTTCAGAAACAGCACAGCAGGAACAGGAAGGGTGTGCAGAAACATCCACATCTGTCAGTTTAGCATGGAAAAGTCTGTTCTCTGGAGATGCTGTGTAGATGTAAATTAGTTCACAGGAAACAACCTCAAGATTCAGGGTTAATAAAGATGTTACCACTGACTCCTGAAGTGATAACAAAGGCAGTGGAATTTGTTTGGTTTATCTCATAATACGTGAAGAGAAGGAAATGAAATTTAGGGCCATTGAACTTAAAAGCAGTTTAAAAATTGTTGTCATGGCAAACAGTTAGCTAATAGGACATATTTTTACAATGATTGCAGAAATGAAATTGCTGGCAATTAGAAAGGGATGTGATGTTGATATGATTGATAGTACCTCTATTAAAATAATTCAAGGAGTTTTTTTGTTGGGAAGAAATGGACTGTGTGGGGGAAAAAGAGGCACATCTGTAAAACAAAGTGTGAATTGTCCTTAACTCTTCGCCGATAATGGCTGCAGGGCTGACTTGGCAAAGGGCTGAACTCTGGATTTTATAACCAGAGCCAAGCCCTGCCTGTTTTTGAATGATGAGGCCAATGCTTAATATTTGGGTCTCAACTGTTCATTCTCTGAGATGTGCATTAGAGTTTACCTCCCTTCTAGGGCTCCTCTATTGCTGCAGGTGATAGATCCGAGTGGAGAAGTGAGAGGAGTGACCTTGGTTCTCATTTAGGCTGGTTCCACTAATACCTGGACTGTGATTCATCTCTTATCTATTAAGAATTACCCATAAAGAGCAAATATGCTCATGAGTAAACTTTAGTTCCTGTATGAGGTTTTAACTCTGGAAGCTGGTTACGTGCTGGATGTGTACCTGCCTGACTCCCCTGCCACTCAGGAAGGCATTTGGAAACTATTAATTAGAAAATCATCTTTCAGACTTCAAATTTTGGCCAGAGAGCTCAGGAGACTTCCCCACCCCACTCCCACCTGCCTTGTGATTTAGCTGGAAATGCCTTAAAGGAATTGTAGTGAGTTTTGAAGAGCCCAGTGAAGGCTGAAGGAGGCATGAGAAGGGTCCTCCCTGCGACACCCACATGGGATTGTCTGGGAAGCACTGTCCTTCCCATTTCTTGTTTGCAGGGCACAATTCAGGGGTGCATTTTTTGTCCATTACTGAAGAGCTGGGGTTGAGGTTGTGGCCATGCATGGGTGACTTAGAGCATCCCAGCATCCTCTGAAGTCAAAGTGTTCTGCTGTACCTGGGAGAGTAGAGTGCCACCGTCACTCTGCTGCAGTACTGACCAGCTGCTGCTTATAATGATGACTCATAGTGCCTTTCCCTTTGAATTCAACAGCCAGGCCTCAGCATTCCTGCAGTCTGGGAAAGACAGGGTGGGAAGCACGTACAAGAAATCTGTCTATAAGCAATACACGGACTCCACATATACCACTGAGATCCCCAAACCTGGCTGGCTGGGGTTCCTTGGGCCTGTCATCCGAGCAGAAGTGGGGGATACCATTGAAGTACACCTAAAAAATTTTGCTACTCGACCATATACAATCCATCCCCATGGTGTTTTCTACGAAAAGGACTCTGAAGGTAAATGAGCTACTGCCATCACGGAGACAGATTTTTCTCACTGGGAACTTAGAAGTATGCATGGAGGAGAACTGTTCATAAAGCCCCAGCTGGAAAGCAACCACATTTGGGTGTTTGGTGAAGACACCAGGTGTTGGGTTAGTAGGGTCATGGGGCTGGAGTCCTGACCTGGGCCCAGGTTTCTTGATTTTAGAACCTCCAAAACACTGATCAACTCTAGAGATTGTAGAGAGACTGACTGTGGGGGCACAGTGCAGAACTAAAGGCAAAGCAGCACTAGGCAGAATGGAAATAATCCTGCTGACTCTGTGCTGACCTGTTTACTGGGCACATTGCTTCAGTGCCTCTTTGAGGAAGTGATGATTAAACACTATTTCAGCCTTGGGATGGTGATTTTCAGCTCGGTATAAGGTTACATGTGCGGGTATCTTGGCTCTTCTTGAATGGATGTTGTGATTGCTCAATTGTTCTAGGATCCCTGTATCCTGATATATCCCCCCAGGATCAGAAGAAGGATGATGCTGTTTTCCCAGGAAGGAATTATACCTATACTTGGACTGTCCCTGAAGATCACAGTCCAACTGCTGATGATCCAAACTGCTTGACCTGGATCTACCACTCTCATATTGATGCACCAAGGGACATTGCATCTGGATTAATTGGGCCGTTACTTACATGTAAAAAAGGTAAAAACACCAGAAGAAAGCAGCTGAGGACTGCAGTTCCATAATGTAAAGATTTTGTGGTGACATGAATAGGGATAGGATGTGAAGATACTCTGGTGTGCAGCTCCAAGCTTCAGGGGGAAATGCAGCTTGGAGAGAGGGCAGTACCTGGGTTCTTGCTGGATTCTGGTCACTGCATTGTCTTTATCCCTTAGTGGTTGGGCAGGTGAGCTTGCAGACCTCTTGATCCAAGAGAGCTGCTTGAATCCATGTCAAAAGCAAGACTCTTGTCCAAGATCTAGTTTGCGTATGAAAAACATGATGACTGGTTGGTTTCAGCAGGAGTGAGAAGACTGAAGGTGTTGTAGTTGAGCCATGCAGTGGCAGAGCTGCTTGGGAGAGAACTGTATTGGCAGGGATGTATTGGGAAAGGGTGAGCTCGCCACTCTGGGGTGAGCTGTGAGGATGGTGGGAAAGCATCTGTCTTCTCCAACTCACGTGACAAGACTTACTCTGCTACTGCTGTTTTAATCTCTTGCCTGTCGTATGATTTTCTGCATGAGTGATTTTCTGCATTCAATTCTCTTTTTCACTTCAGGAATACTGACTGGCAGCTCTCAAAGACGCCAGGATGTGGATGTTGATTTCTTTCTGATGTTCAGTGTGGTAGATGAGAACCTAAGCTGGTACCTGGATGAGAACATAGCATCATTCTGCACAGATCCTGGCTCTGTAGACAAAGAAGATGAGGAATTTCAGGAGAGCAACACAATGCATGGTTAGTGTCACCTCTGTGAGGCCACTGTCTCTGCCGAGACACTCAGGAGTGTCAGTGCTCCAAGATCTGCTCTGAGATCATGTGCTGAGCAAATAATATCTCAGGGACAGTGCAATGCCTCCAGAAAACGGAAGTATTGTTTTGATTTTATCTTTGGCTTGAATGAGCTTTTACACCCTTTGTTTTAGGAATGAGCTGTGCAGCTGGGCTCTCCAAAGCAGAAGAGGAGGAGGAGTTCTGGTTAGGTCCATCCTCCTCTCGTGTCTGTGCTGTCACCTGCTGGCAGGAGCTCCGAAGTCCCCTTTTCTGCTCTCTAATTTTGGCTTGCTTGGTTTTGCAGCTATTAATGGTTATGTGTTTGGTAACCTCCCTGAACTGACGATGTGTGCTGGGGATGATGTTTCATGGCACCTCTTCGGGATGGGCAATGAAATTGATGTTCACACAGCCTACTTCCATGGAGAGACACTCAATATCCGAGGCCACAGGACAGATGTGGCCAGCCTCTTCCCAGCCACTTTCGTTACAGCAGATATGATCCCAAATAACCCTGGGAGATGGCTGCTGAGCTGCCAGGTCAATGATCACCTACAAGGTAAGGCAGAGGGTGGAATATGTCCTGGACTCTGTGTCCTCTGTTTTTGATGTACATGATGTACAGAGTGGTAGGGAACAGTGCCTTGGGCATGGAAAACGTCCCCAGATGAGTGGGTGATTCCTTGTTTTGTAAAAATTGGAGTGGGCTGGTTACTAATATGCAGGGCAGCTTTGGTGGGGGTGACTTGTACCATGGTGTGATGTTCCATGTTTGGTACAGCTGAAAGCTGAGATGAGGCAGTGCCTTAAGAGCTCTGGTCCCTGTAAGAGTCACTTGCATGATAAATCTGAAAGAGAGCAGAAGGGTCTAGTCACTCTCTGTTCATACTTCCATAGCATCCAATATCGAAGGCTGGAAGTTCTGCTCACTGACACAAAACTCCTTGCTGTGGAGTACACATCCACGTACCTTTTGGGGCAGCAGAGGGAAGGTGGGGCTGCCCGTTAGGCTGGCTGGAGGGGCTAAGTGTGTGTCCACCTTCATGTCTTGGACAGCTGGGATGGGGGCACTGTATGAAGTCCGGCCGTGTTCTCGGAAAGCTCCGGCACCCACGCTGAAAGGGAGAGTTCGGAAATACTACGTAGCTGCTAAGGAAGTGCAGTGGGACTACGGACCCTCGGGGCTTGACCACATCAGTGGGAAGCAGCTTAGTGATGCAGGCAGGTAAGTGAGAGGCTGGTGGGCTTGGCAGTGTTTGGAGAGTCTGGCCTGTATCAGGAAGGCTGCTCAGGAAGATGTGGAATTTCTTTCTTTTCAAAATACATGCCTGCTACCCACATGGAGTACATTTCCTGGGAAGGCTGATCACCCCATCTAGAAAGGGAGACTGCTATAGCTAGACTGCACTGAGAGCAGTATAGGTACCTTGGGGCCCTCCCGTGAGAGTGCTGTGTGGCACAGCTGTACCCACAGGCAGCAGGAGTCCAGCAGATATACAGCGTGAGCTGCCGCGTTTGTCTCTGGGCTTTATTTCTGCATGCTGTGCCTGACCTAGGAGCAGATTGATCTATTTGAGAAATTATTCAAAAAGCCCCTGGTGCAGCAGACTCGGAGTGGCAGAGCTGGCCTGCAGATGGGCCTCAGGCTGGTGTTGCTGCAGGAAGCAATTTCTAGGAAATCAGATGCAAGGACTTGGATGGCAGCCCTCCATCCCATGGTCAGGTGGCTGTGAAAGCAGTTGAGGGGCTTCCCATTCAGGCTTTGGCTAACTGAAAGAGAAATTATTCTCCTTCCACAGAGATTACTTCCCTTCCCTGCTAATCTGTTGGAGAGGATATACCTTGTTCAGATGGAGAAGAGGAAATGCAGAGTAGTTAATTATTTACCCAATGCCATGCAGCAGGTCTTGTAGACCTTAGACCTGTGAGCTGGCCTTGTAACTGCACTGCCTCTCCTGCAAGGCTTGTTACTTATATTTGGTGAGGGTGGTAGCAGAGGAAATCAATACTTTTACAGCTGTTTATTTTAGTTGTGATTGTGGCTGTCCCCTGGGCTGTCCCCAGCTTCTGAAGAGGTTGGAGTTTTAGCACTGCCTTCCCACTGATGCAGTGCAGTTTTGTTCATTCCTTTGCACATCTTGTATAGTCATGCTGATCACACCTGGGAGCGGGCTGTGTGCCACAGGTGCTACCTGAAAACACAGGCAGGTGAGTCTGTAGGGGCAAAAAAGCTTTGCAGAGTCAAAGCTGTACTTGTTCCAAACTAGAGGTGCTGTCCTTGTCTGGAATACTGCTTGATTTGGAGATGCTGATGGCCTTGCCAGAGGAAGCAGGGGAACAGTTGACTGATTTTTCTATGAAATGACCTGCCATATGCTTTTTGCATTTAGTCCTGCTGAGCAGTATTTCAAGCATAGCCTCTACCGAATTGGGGGTGTCTACTGGAAGGCAAAGTATGTGGAATATACTGATGAGAACTTCCGTGAGGAAAAGCAGCAATCAGAAGAAGAGAAACACCTTGGAATACTTGGTGAGAATCATCCAGGAACACAAATCCTCTGTCAGTGTCCATGACAAGGATGCTGATGCTGGGAGTGCCAGGTGGCTGTACCTGCCTGCTCATTTTGAGGGGCAGGGAGGGGCACAAGAGGTGCTTCACAATAGTTACATGAGAGCAAAGGGAACAGGCCAAGGTTCTACCCAGGGTGGTAGAATGGACAGAATGACTTCAGGGGTCATTTTGAGGGAGTTCTAGAGGTAAGGGCTGAGGGAACACAGTATAGTATGTGTGACTAGAGCTAGAAAGGCCACAGCGATAGCTCCTGGTTATGTGTTTTTGACTGAGCCCTTTCAAGGCATGCTGCAAACCCCATGTTCTCAGAGAGCTTTCTCTCCTGAGTGGGTGCTCAGGGGCAGGCATGGTAAAGCCTCCTCTCTGGCTGGCTGGGTCATGGCCTTACAGACTCTGGTGGGCTTGGAGCATCTCACACCTCCAAGGCACATATTTTGGGAGGCTGAGGAGGGGGGGCCTTGTGTAGGTGGGGGAGAGACATGGGCCTTTCCTGAGAGCATTCCAGGACATCTGGCTGTTCTGTTGCTTCCCCCTGCGAAGGCTCTGTGAGTTCTCCTGTAGACCCAAACTGCTTTCAGACAATCCTTGCCAGTTCCTGCTCCCACTGAGCTCCCTTCAGCAGCAAGAAGGCTAGGCCATCTGCTACCTCTCATCTTTGGCCCGCAGCTTGGGGGAAGGTGCCCTGTCTGCCTTGGTTTGCCTGATGGCCTGGGGAGATGCTCCGTTGCTGATGTGCTCTCTCTGCTATATTCTAGGTCCAGTGATCAAAGCTGAAGTTGGAGACACCATCCTGGTGACATTTTTTAACAAAGCCTCCTGGCCCTTCAGCATCCAGCCGCATGGAGTGTCCTATGGGAAGGTGTCAGAAGGAACGTGGTACCATGATGGTTGGTGGATCCCTTTTCTTGAGTACACCCCCATCACCCTTCAGAGGTGCTGGGTGTTTTGTTGACATCTACTTGAATGAAGTAAAGCCTGCTATGAATGTAGCTGGTGAGAAGGTGTAGCCGAGTTTGTGCGGGGACTCAGGAATAACCCTGTAATCCCTGTTTTAAAGGCCTGTCCCAGAGTGGGGTTTCTGTGGCGCCACTGCACAACTTCACATACCGCTGGACTGTGCCAAGGCATGTGGGGCCCACATCCAGTGACCCTCCCTGCCTCACCTGGATGTACAGCTCGGCTGCGAATCCTGTCAAAGACTCCAGCTCAGGCTTAGTGGGGCCTCTGCTCATCTGCAAGCCGGGCACTTTGGATGACAACAACAAGCAGGTAAAGGGGTTTCCCTGCCTTGTTCCTACCAGATTTTTGCTTTCATGTAGAGAAAGGAAGCATCAGCAAAACATTAAGGAGCGTATGCAGTAGTGTAAGTCCAGGAGACTCAAATCAAAGCATTGTTGTTGGGCAAGTTAATGCTGGGACAGCTGGTGCCCGGGTCTCGCCTGGGAAAGGCCAGTAGTGTTCCGGGCTCTCAAGAGTTGCCCTCAAAACAGTTCCTGAGCTCTGCTTTTAATTCTTAGAGAAACGTGGCTAAACAACTGTACCTTGGAACAGTTACCTTATAGATAACTCTTGTCCTGAGGCTTGTGTAGCAGGCTGCTTTCAGAGAGGCATGTGGAATAGTCATTGCAGTCCCAGAAACACTGAAAAGACATTTTTGCTTACAGGTATTCTGCTTGGCTGATACAATGCTTTGAGGTTTGGTTGAGCCTCATTTATTCTGCAAGAGAAGTTAATTTTCAAGCAGAGCTGACTACAAAAAAGCATGTGAAAATCCATGTCAGTCTTATGCTTTTGATGGAGGGGTGAAACCTGAAGGGCAGCCGGAACTTCCTCTTGGAATTTCACTCAGGGGTAGTCTACTGCTGGCAGCAAGTTCTAAGGAAGACAGTAAATTTATATCCCTGGGGAGGTACCAGACAGAGGAGCAGAGCCTTGTGAAAGACAGCAGATGGCAGATCAAACCCCCGCTGCCGTCCTGCAGTGTGGCTCATGGAGCAGTGACAGATCTGGGGACTGCTGCCCCCGGAACCTTCCGGGGGGGCATTCACATTCCGTGGAGACACCATGTGACTAAATCAGTGTCACATGGAGTGCAGAAGAAATCAACATGCTGTCCAGGGTAGAAATGTGGATCTGCTGAGCAAAGAGGATTAGAAATACACACAGCCCTCAAGGTGAAGGAGCTGTGATAATGATAAACATGGGCAGGTATTGGAAGGGTGTAAGCAAAAGAGACAGACCTTTGTAAATGTAGGACAGGGAAAAATCACCTGGGGTGGCAGTTCTGGCTCCACAATCTTAGGCAAACCTTTAATGAATGCTTAATTGTGGAAGGTGCATGGCCGCTCCCCTGTACCTGTGTGCTGCAGCCTGGGAATTGCTCACCTTCTCAGCAGGCTGGCTGCCTGTGTGCTGGGTTTAGTGACACCAGTGGGAGAGTCTGGACACCATCACAGTGTTCTTTTAGTGGGGAAACACCATGATTTGGAGTGCATTCTTAGAAGAATTAGCACTCTCAAGGATTTTGGGTAATTAAAAAATACCCAATCTAGGCCTGTGATAAAAGGCAGGAGGGATGTGGTGTGGTCATCAGCCTGCCTTGTGTCTGGGCTCTGGTCTTGGGTCTGGTTTGGACAGACACCTACATGTAGGCATGGGGGAGGAAGGGGACACTAACTTCATGGCCTTGGCTGAGTTTTGTTCACTTTATTCATGTGAAATACCATGGAAAATGCACAAGTGGTGCCTTTTGTGAAATAAAAGAGGAACATTAAACATGAGTAAAGGGGCAGAGTCCTGCCCCTCAATGAGCCATGTTTTAAAATAAAGTGAAATACAACAGCCAAGCAAAACAGTTTTAACTCTAAGGATAGTTAATTTGTGTGTTTTAAAAGTTAACAGCCATCATTGTAATTATAGAAAGGGATCGACAAAGAATTTTATCTTCTCTTCACTGTGTTTGACGAAAACCTCAGCTGGTATTTAAATGCCAACATGAAGTACTACTTGAGGATGGAAGAGACATCTGTGAAAAAGGATGATGGCTTTGAGGAATCCAACAGGATGCATGGTATGGTCAAATGCTGCTCTATGACAGCAGGGATGAACCTGCAAAGCACAGGCTGATGTTCACCTAAAGGCTGAGCTGGGGGCTGGACAAAGGGTTGTGTGGTGTTGGCCTGGAATCAAGCCAGGCTGGAGGCACTGGGTGAGACATGGACAAGCAGTACAGCTGTCTGGAGAAGTGCGCTCTGAGTGTATTCAGGGGTTAATTACAAACAAGTTACCCTTCTGACTGGCAGGCCTGTCCTATGAGGTGTATGCTCAAAATGAATCTCCTGGCTGACATCTGCCTGTAGAGAGTTAATTGCTTTCTCCTTTCCAGCCATCAATGGACTTATGTTTGGTAACTTGCCTGGGCTGGACATATGTGAAGGAGACAAGGTGTCCTGGCACCTCCTGGGCTTGGGCAGCGAAGCGGACGTACACGGAGCTGTGTTTCAGGGGAACACCATACAGATGAACGGGATGCGGAGAGATTCAGCCAATCTGTTCCCCCACACATTTGTCACTGCTTTCATGCAGCCTGATAACAGTGGTGAGTGCCTGCACAGCTAACTGGGCGGAGGGAAGAGTCCCTCATTGTGGTATTTGCTCCTGTGGCAGATTCTCTAGCATGGTATGAACTCATACAGCGTGAGCTGTGCTTCAGGTGCTTATTGTGTGAGAAAGCTTCCTGAGATGATTTATGTGTAGGACTTTGTTGTGCCATTCCTGCTTGGTTTCTCCAGTGACTCCTTTTAACCTTGGCCTGTGGCAACCAAGCTCCCTAAACACCACAAAGATACACCCAGCACATACTGACACCGGCCAGGGAAGCATCTGTTTCCTGGAATCTTCAAAAGCAACTGATTTCCTTGTTCATCCTGCCTCCCTCAGGGACTTTTGAGATCTACTGCCAGACGAACAATCACTACCAGTCTGGGATGAGGGAACAGTACGTCGTTTCCAAGTGTGGAAAGGCGGGCACTGCCTCTGCCCATCGCTACACGGGAGTGCGGACATTCTACATCGCAGCGGAGGAAGTGGTGTGGGACTACGCACCTGACCGCAGCTGGGAGAGGGAACGGCACAACCACTCTGCAGAGAGGTAGAGCCCATCTTCTGGGGAAGCCTGTGGCAGTGTCCCAGCACACCCTGGTGGAGCCTGTTGGGTGTCTTGGCCACCCTGTGACCTGCATATGCTGGTGGTGCTGCTGGTGGGAGTGCAGCCCTCCACGTCATTACGCTCTCCTTTGCAGCCCAAGTCAGCTCTGGGAAGCCCCTTCAGCTTGTGAACCCCCTGACACAAGTTAGTTGTTTGTTCCCCATGAGGTTTTGGGTATCTCAGCACTCGTTCTGCATTTCTCAGCTATGCTGACGTGTTTCTGAACAACGAGAATGGACTGCTCGGCTCCAGGTACAAGAAAGCAGTTTACAGGGAGTACACGGATGGCACTTTCCAAACCCCCAAGGCCAGGATAAATGGTGACGAACACCTAGGGATACTGGGTAAGGATGTGTGCAGAGGGTTCACCTTCCTCTCACACAGCGATGGGACTGGGGCTCTAAAGCTGAAGTGGCTCACAGCTGTAATCTAAAGGCTCACTGTATATTTAGGCATCTGCTGTGTGTCTGAGTGCAGAGAAATTGGGACTGTCTCCTACTCACATCTGCCAGCTTTGGAGACAGCAGTTAAAAGCGTCCTATGCACAGCTTGTAGGAAAGCCTGGGCTTTCCCACTTGCCTTTACACCATTGTTCTGTCATGGCTTGGGCAAAGCATGTTTCACAGCTGCATATCTCCAACTATGGGACAGAAATAAGCACTGACTTCTGGAGAGGGGTCTGAGAAATGGAGGGGAAAATCTTTATCTGTGAGAAATGCTTCTGGGGTGAGAGCAGGCAGCCTTGGAAGGTGGAGGAGCATTTTGCAGTGACTAGTGGAGATCTGTGGAGACAGAACTCTGTTATGACCCCAAGGCTGTAAGTGGTGTCAGGGCAGCCAGGCTGAGGAAGCATCTGCCACACAAAATAGGCTGCAGCTCTTATTTGTGACATTGTCAGGCTCAGTTGAATATTACCACATTTTTTGAAACCAATAGCAAGGGATGATCAACATGTGACATTCAGCATGGCAGTATTCAGAAATCAAGCTTTAGCTGTGCTGGGCCCAGCTAAAATGTGTAACCACCTTCATTGTCCTCATTGTGAAAATCAGTCCAGTTGCCTAAGACTTGGATTGGGACTGATACCGAATTCTCTTTTTGGGAGGTAGAGAAGAGGAAGGGGAACATCATAAATATTATAAGGTAATATTTCTGGGGAGAAGATGTTGAGAGAGGTGCGGGAATATCCCAGAAGATGTGCTGGTGGATTTTGCTGGTCTCAGAGTACATTCTTCCTGTCTCAAGGCCCTTTTCTGTGGGCGGAAGTGGGCGATATTCTCAACGTCGTGTTCAAGAACAACGCCTCACGGCCCTACTCTGTCCATGCACATGGGGTGCTGGAGCAGCAGACTGGACACCCCGAAGTGGCAAACCCTGGTAGGTCCTCGTCTCTAGCTGCACTCTTGCGTGGGCTTGCACAGCTGATTTTAGGGAAACCAGTCTGGCTCTGGGCTAAGTGGCCTCAGATGTCTTGGTTTTGTTACAGTAGAGTGCTGGAACTGAATAGTGACTGGTCTTTCAGGTCCAGCATGGTTTTAGTGATACCATTTGTGTGGGGATGGCAGCCATCTGGGACATGTGCAGGACATTCTTCTGTGTGCAGCTGTATTCCACCCCCCACCCCCACCACCCACTGAGTGTGGTCTTTCTATGGGAAGGGGAAGGTGATGGCAGGTGACAACTCAGCCAGTCCTGGGATGGGGAAGCCTCTTTGGGATGCATGAGCACAATAGTATGAAAATAGTATGAAATAGGAGAAGCACACAATTGCTTGCTGGCATCTGACTGAAATGGCTCCTTTGTCTCATGATCCAGATGCCAGTGTATTTGATTTTTGGTCGCCTCCAACTTGCCCAGACTATCCAAGCCACAGTCAGGCTGTCAGCCAGATCCTGTCTTTGTGAAATGGACTGCTATGAAAAAGGGTGATTTTAAGACCCAATTTGAATCAGCGGCATAAATTCACTTCAAAGAGAAGAAAGATTATCTTAAGCTCCATCTGAATGAGCTTCTGTGGTCATTTCATGGTCATTTCCGTGGTCACGTCCAGTCTCGAAAGTGGCAGATAAAGCTGCATTGTGCTTGTACCAGAGAGTGTGTACATCTTGTGACCCCTCTGTCAGAGGGGAGAGGGTAGCTGCCACCCTGCTTTGTGTTTGGGGAAGGCAGATGCAATATTGGACAAATAGAGAATTGAATTTGGGCTTTGGAGACAGGATTTTCTTTTTCCATTTGGTTTTGCTGCTGCTTAGTGAGTGGCTTCATCACCTGGTGTATGGCACTGCTCTGTTCCTCAGGTGACATTGTGACATACCGGTGGAAAATTCCTGAGAGATCTGGTCCAGGGCCAAATGATTCAGCCTGTGTTCCTTGGATCTACTATTCCACAGTGGACCCAGTAAAGGTAAAGCAGAAGTAATAACCAGAAAAGCCTAATTAGACCAATTTTTTACCCCGTTTAGAAAATAACGTCAGTTAGGTAAAATTTAGAGATTGGCCCAGCCAAGAGGTGGAAGAATCACCCGGTAACGTGCCCAGTCTTCTCCTTGGAGAGGAAGTCTTCTGAATTTGTCCTGATGTTTGTCCTTATTTTTTCCTAACGAACCTTCATAAAACAATTGCACCGTCTCTCCTTGCTACTAACCTTCCTCCAGTTGTTTGTAGGATATTAGAACATCTCCCAGTTGGTCTTGGTTTCTACTGGTAAGAGCCATAGGGCTAATCTAGAAAGGCAGAAATTGTCCAAAATAAACTTCATGAATAAAGCAGGCAGATTTGACCATTGCTAGAATTGTCACAGCACTGATTTCACAGGGCAACAACCTGGAGGATCCTGCAATAAACCATCACATTCAACCCAGAAATAGTGGCCTTTTTATCTCAAGATGCAGGTGTTTTTGCAGTCATAGAGTGGAGAATATTTTGTGGAGAATATTATCCATATTTATGACTTTTGGATTTGCATTTAGAAGAGCACGTATAGTTCCTGTTCCTGTGCTTCAGTGGCTGGTGCTCTCCAAAAGAATACTTGCATGGCAGTACTGGTTGTTTTAAGTGGGGTGATGCCAGAACAGAAAATGATTGCTGAAAGGCAAAAAACTGTGCATAAAGGAGGGTGAGAAGGTCCTTGCCTCAGAGCTCTCCTTCCTTCTGATTAGGATATGTACAGTGGGCTGATCGGGCCCCTGAAGGTCTGCCGGAGAGGGGCCCTGCGGCCCGGTGGAACCAGGAAGGATATAAAGAGGGAGTTTGCTCTGCTCTTCCTCGTTTTTGATGAAAATCAGTCCTGGTACTTGGAGGAGAATATGGAACGTTTCAGTAAGGGAAATCACAAGGAGATCAACCTGCTGGATGAGAAATTTGTGGAAAGCAACAAAATGCACGGTAATGTTGGTGTTGATTCTTCAACCTTTCTAAATAAGGAGCCTGACTTGTGGTGAATGTCCTCATCCTTTTCCATTATCAGTGGCACAAACAGAATTAAACTGTCTGTTCTCAATATTGGTGCACACCTACAGTCCAAATCTTTGATCTGCAGTGAAGGCTGATGATTGTGGCTGTCCCTGTAAGGAGGAATAGCAACATCCAGGCCAGAGAGGTTAATCTCTGATGTGTCTGAGTGATTCAGAAAAGGAAATAAAATCAAACATGAAATTAACTTGTCAGACAAATTTAATTCTGTTTGTCTCGGACCCCATCAGAGTACATTAGACTTTAAATTAATTTTCTTAGCTATGTGGCTGCAGGATGTGGCTCAGTTGTTTTAGCTGATTATCAAAAAGCTATTTCTACCATAGAAGGATGAACACATTTGTTTAAATTAGTGTGTTATTTATGTTAGTTTCTGTCTATATTATGTCTGGATCTATCTAAAATACCTTCAGCAAAACAGGTCCCTTGACAGTTGTGGAGATAAGAATAGTCAAGAGTTACGTTTTGTGTACTGTCATTACTACTGGTTTTGTATGAGATAAAGACTCTCCAAATACACACGTCCATGAAGGTGTAATTGTTAACCCAGTATTACAGCTAGCAGAACCAGCATGCTGAAGTTGGCTAACTTGTTTTAGGCTACACAAACTGCCCAGGGCAGAGCTGGGAGTAAAACCCTGGTGCTCTGCCCTCAGATCCCACCTCTCTCCATCTTATTTCCTCTGTTGTTATCCGAGCATGAAAGTCTGTGTGTGTGTGCGCCATGGCAGTCAGCTCACCCCGTTTCAATCCCTTTTCTGCATGTGCAGTCACAGCAGAATTCCTTCCAGCTGTGCTACTTGAGAGATAAAGTCCTGCCATGCAGGGATTTTGCAAGTGGTTGGAATGTGATGTGTGTGGCCAGCCTGAGGCACAGCACCACAGGGCTGCCCACTTGCCGGATTTACCCCTTTTCAATTTTCATCTAGGAAATTGCCGAGACATTTATATGTATGTAGGTATATACCTATTTCTCCATCATTGGGCTGAAAACGCCATTTTTATGCATTTTGACTTCTAGAAGCAACCACTTCTGGTGGCTGACTGCAGGTTTTCAGTAAAGGTAGTTTTTGAGATTTATTTGAGCTGAGCTACAGCATGGCCTTGAGTGCAAGTCACTTTTCCTGGCTGTGAGCAGAGTGGATAAGTAGCTGAACTGGGGGGACTGTCCTGTGGGGGACACTAACTGCTGATACACTGGGTGCTGTATGAGCTTTGTAGCCTCCAATCTAATCTCTGAGGATGTGCAGCACCCATACAATTTCACTAACAGCCTTTTCCCCTCTGTGTTATTCCCTGCACAGCAATCAATGGCAGGCTCTATGCCAACTTGCCTGGGCTGACCATGTACCAGGGAGAGTGGGTTAACTGGTACCTGCTGGGAATGGGTCATGAGATTGATGTCCACACAGTCCATTTTCATGCTGAGACCTTCATATACAAGGTAAAAATATCTGCTGATGGTAAAGCAGGTATTGACCACTGATATCAGCACTTTGACTTGATTCTGTATTTCAATGTTTTTTAATGACTCTACAGAAGCTTTACACAGCTACACAAAGGATGTCGTTTTACACATCCTAGTCTGACTCCCTGAGCCTCTGTGTTGTGCTGAGATGTTCAGCTTTATCCTTTTTAGGGTTAGGCATTACCAGATTGTTTGCTTTCCCAGCTGCAGCCCAGGAGCTGCTTTTTGAAAGTTTTTTTTTTTGAGCACTGAAAAGCTGAAATGGTCCCCAGCAACACTGGCAGACTTTTCTTCCGTAGAAGATGCAGTGAGCACTGCAGCTAATGGCCTCCCTTCTCTGACAGAATGGCAAAAGCTACAGAGCAGATGTTGTGGATCTGTTCCCTGGGACCTTTGAAATGGTGGAGATGCTGGTTGGGAACCCTGGGACATGGCTGCTTCACTGTCATGTGTCTGACCATATTCATGCTGGGATGGAAATCCTCTTCACTGTCCTGCCTAGAACAGGTAGGGAGCTGTCACTGTAAAACATCCAGCAGCACTTCCTGCTACTGCTGTGAAGTAGTGTTTGTATCTCAACTCTTACATATTATAAAAAGTCAGTTAATGGAGTGGGTAATTACCTAAGCGTTATGAAATTATGGTGTTCCCTTTAAATATGGTAATACCCAGAGCTAATAACAAATTGTTTTCTGGAGTTTACATTACCTATGTTGTTATTCTGAGTTTGGTTTTTAGCTTGTGTCTGAACTGCCATGTTCAGCTCTCAGCCAGTAATTGCTCTTTCTAAGAACTGGTGCTCAGAGGTGAGTGACACTCAGTACTGGATTTGGCTGCAGACCCCACACGGTTTTAGATTTATTACCAAAACAGTGAATGCTCCTGTGGTTCAGCTGTGGGTGACCAGTGCCTGCCCAGTGTCAGGGCCTCTCTGTTTCTCCCTCAGTACTTTTCTTTTGAAGGCTCGAAAGGGTTGTGCACTGGGGCCAGGGGTGCTTCTGAAGTAAGTGATACAAAAATTCTCTTGTCTCATATAGAGAGGGAAAACATTGACAGGACAAAGGACAGCCTGCTAGTCCTGGAAAACCATGCTGCCTCTGGATCTGATCCTTGCCAGATGTGCCCTGTTCTGGGCTTTGCCTGCTCAGCCCAACACCTTCTCACCCTTCCTTTTGTTTCCTTTCAGAATCAGAGCTGGAAGTTGTGAGTGTCGCCCCAGGTATGGTGTGTACAGCACTGCCAAACCCTTTCTGTGGGAAGGGGAGAGGACAGATCCCTGAGCAATGCAGAGATTTGGATCTGTGCAAGGGGAGGGAAGAGGCAGCACCCGCAGCCTCCACTCTGCCAGCCTGGCGGTGTAGAGTGCAAGGCCATGCTTCAGTAGATAACAGGGAGGGCACCAGTCTGTCCTCTAGTGATAGAAATAAGGAAGTCGGGCTGGTTAGGCTTGTTTGCCTGTATAGGTGAAAAAGGTTAGTGACCTCGCACCCTGTTGTGTCTGCTAGGTATGGATTCAGATTTGGAGTGTGAGCTTAGGTACCAGCAGAGATTTGGAGGAGGGTGCCTGGCATGGGTTTTCCTCCCTCTTTGGACTGTCAATGACTCTGTGGTTTAGGGAAGTTTCACAATCATCTCTACAAGCTGAAGGGATGGAGTCAGCATGCAAACAAGCACATCTGCCTTCTGCTCTATTGTTCCCCTGAGCCCAAGCATGTGCCTGGAGTTTTTTGGGTGTTGTAAAGAACAGATGTGAGAAGACATTTGGTTGAGCAGCACAGGGAGAAGGGGAGTAGTAGATATGACCCCTTTGAAATTTTCTGTGGTAGAAGTCTGAGTAGTGTACAATGGTGGTTTATTTTCTGTTTTTTCATCTTTCTTCACAACTCCCATTTTCCAGCTGCTGTGAAGAAATTCAGCTGAGCTGATTTGAGAGCCAGTTCAGGCCAGCTGCAAATGCAGCCACTTACCTACAACTCAGCAAGCTCTCTCTGCTGTTATTTCAGTCATTTTCTCCCCAACCTTTCTGTCACTCAACATGGGCATACCAGAAGAGGAGTAGGAAATGTGTGAGAGCAGTAGTGGCAATATTAAATAATTTGGCTTTATACCATGTGCAGATATCTGCTTGTGTGTGCTCACCAGGCAGAAACCTTGGTCAACAGTTGTTGCCTGAGCAAACAGCCCCTTTTCTCAGGAGGTGGCTGCCGCCTCTGTGCGGAGGCACAAGCAAGCTCAGGACCTTGGTGACTCACCATGGGTATGGCTGAGCGAGTACACTCCCTGGTGTGTAGGACAGCAGCCATGGGCACAGGGAGCGTGGACTGGGGGAACTTGGCAGCAACCCCAGCATGGACACTTATTCTCATCTCCGGGCTGGGGACTGGGCTGGACACCTGAGACACCGTGTCACGTTCTGGGGTGGAGCAGGTTAGGGAAGGAACCGTCCATCTCAAATCTCTGTGTGGGCTCAGGGATGAGGGTCTGACAGATGGATAGCACTGGGGCCTCCTTTGAATCACTGAATCATTAAGATTGGAAAAGACCTCTTAAGATCATTGAGTTCTACCATTAACTCAACACTGTCATGTCTACCACTGAAACATGTCTCTAAGCTCCATATCTTCACATCTTTTGAACACTTCCAGCGATGGTGCTTCCGCTACTTTGATTGTGTCGGGTTTTTCTTTTGCTCCTTTGTTGTATTTCTTGCAGCCTTTCAGTGCTGGTATTGCTGGCTCTTGTTGAAGATACCTTTTTGTCTCTCAGGGTTGCCACTTGAGGATGAGGATGAGTCCCAGAAGATGATGCTTTTTGGATCTAAGGTGACCCAAGGGCAGATAGAGGCCACAGTCATCTCTCTGGCTGTTGTAGGAGTTCTGCTGCTCCTGGCTGCTGGTGTCCTCCTGGGAGCAGTCATCCATCTCGAGAGGCAAAAGAAGTTACGACGCAATCGGAGATCCATCCTGGATGACGGATTCAAACTCATGTCTCAAAAGAATTCTGGTCTCTGAAAGCCATGTACAGACATTGGGCTGTGTGCTTGGAGCAGGGGCTGGATCCTTGTCCACAGCAAAGATTTTGGGGCATCATTTCAATTGTGCACTGTACTTCTAGAAGCTGAGGAAGGAAAGCTGGAGCCCTGACCTATTCATATATTCTCCTCAGCCCTCTGTAAAGAAAATGTCCATCCAGGAGAAATCCAAGGACCCTTTGAACTGACTGAAGACAAGTAATGATTAAAAAAGGTCCTTCTGAAATTCTCTCATTCCCCAAGGAAGAAAGGAAACATTTTATTCTCCCCGGAACAGCTCCAGTTGATCTTTCCTAGCAGAATAGCTTAGGCCAGATTCCAGTCTTGCTCCATTTCCAGAACTGAGTTGGGAATTGTCTCCCAAGAAACTGTGAGCCATTAATGTAATTAATGTGAAGGAGAGGAAGATAATATTTTCAGTTTTGTGAATCAGTGAAGAATACAGAAAAAATTTGTTAATTTGGAATTGGATTGCTGTTTTTTGATGAATAAGTGGGCAGGCACAAATGCAGGGCGCTGCATGTCACTGAGAACCCATCAAGGACCATGATGAGCTGTGCCTCACTGTCAGCCTTGCTGTGACACATGCTTTTGCTCTTTGCTGGGGGCCAAACTGGGAGTGGGTGGTGGGACCAGAGTTCTGTAGCCCACTTGTGGGTTGTGGTAGCCATTTCCCAGCATCAGCTGTGCCCGCATCATCACCTGTGTGTGCCCATACATCCCACAGTCCCATTGCCCTGTGGGTCAAGTACTAAGCCTTTCCCTATGAAATAGCTGTCCAGCTCCCTCCCCTGAATCCCCATTACCCAAATGGATGCAGGTTAGTGCTTATATATTTCTGTGCCTGGTTTTAAAATGGAAAGAGCATAAAAGCAGTCTGTTCTGGGTGGCTTTCAGAGGCAATTAAAACAGCTAAATGGCTCTAATGACAAGGGACTGCTGGGGGCTCCTTAGGTATAACAGCACCATTTTATTCAGAACAGCGCTTATCACATAGTTAATCATGTTCAATTCATATCCAGCCCCTGCATATTTCCAGCTGCCTTTTCCTTTGTCAGTGAGGACAAAGCTCATTATTTTTCTTTCATTACACTTCATTAGGCCTGGTGAGGGGCTGGAGGGCTGTTGAATACTCTGAATATGGATGATCTTTGCTCAGTATTAAGCCTGGTTCAGCTGCTAATGCAAACCACAGGTTTCCAAACCCATCAGCTGCAGGGAATTTTAGAAGCTATGTCATGAGAAAAAAGAATGAAGAAGGAAATCTTTATTTTATTTTTTTGCCCCTTGCCTTGTTAAAAACTAGATCAAAAATGTTTTGGGTCTGCATTGCGACAAAGGAGTGAGTGTAAATGTATTTCCTTGTTTCAGGGCAGCAGAACAGGGAAATCTCCCTTCGTGCAGCTCTGCAACCTAGGCCCAGCCTGGACTTTTGGTGCTGGCCCGAAGCAGGGCAGCAGAGGGCTGGAAGCTGGATTTCACACATTCCATAAACAGCAGGCTGCCAAAATTCCTCCACTGTAATGTTTTTTTGGCCAAGTGGAGCATCAGTGGCAGAGGTCTCCTCTCCAGCAGGGGTTGTGAGGAACTCTGGTGCAGGCTCTGGAGAAGCCTGTGGTGTGAGGGCTGTGTCCTGTGAGAACCAATTCCTCCCTAAACTCAGAAAACTCAAGGGAAAGCTTTGGACAAAACAGAAACAGATCATTTTGCTAGAACCTTCTGTCGTAGCAAACTGACAAAGCAGTTTATCAGCAAGTTCACAAGTGTTCCTAAGCGGATGTCAGCTCTCCCAGCCAGTGTGCATGTGAGGAGGAGAAGGAGAGATCACAGAATCATAGAATATT